>VDFB02000003.1:200867804-201013276 GCA_007258455.2 Sequoia sempervirens
TTCTTTCAATTCCCGGACTTCATATTTGACTGATCAAGATCATCTAGGGCCACCATAAGTTTTTGTTGAAGACTGTTTGAATCCATTGAAACACTTTCCAAGATTTTCCTCAAGCTATTAAACTTCTTTTGAGGAGCTAAGCTCTGATACCAATTGTTGGAAACAAGCAACATTAAGAGGGGGTGAATCAGTGTTGTACAATTTTTAAATTTATTAATATGATCTTTAAAGCACTTATAGCATTCAACCAAAATAAATATGCATGAAAATAAAGCAATTTTTAAATTTATTAAATTAATCTTTAAAGGACTTAAACATTCAACCAAAATAAAGCAAACATAAAGCAACAAGCACCATAACACAAGGATTTTTATGTGGAAACCCTATTAGGGGAAAAACCACAGTGGATGGCCAATCCACAATATGATCTGAGTATACTCAAAAAGATGTTTACAAAATGGGAATGCACTTACATTTAGACACACTTCCTAGAGCTCAATTCTCAAAATAGAAAGGATCACTACCTTACAAAAGTTTGGATTAGATCCAAAAGATTGAACTGAGAAAGATAGCATCTACAAATGCCTTATTATAGTTCTGGTTAGGCTCAACAATCGAATTTTGGACCTTCTGTCTGATTTTGCACTTTTTCTCTATTATGCTTTAACTCACATCACAAAATCCTTAATGCACAAGTGAAATTGTGCATAATCGCTCTATTGATCTTTTGACACTCACAAAACACATCAATTCACATCCAACATATATCAAAATGATATAATCGATCACTTATATATATCCGCTAAAAGGAACTTAATTGCTTCAAGTTGGATTCAACAAAATAAGAAATGTTCACAAATTGTTGGCTTGAATCATTCATAATATTCAATGTGCATCCACAAGAGTTAGCCACAACATAGTGAGGACCCAAATCAAAAATCTTGAACACAAAAACACTTAAGCAATAACTCCTCAAATATTCGTGACATGCTATATTCACCAAGTCGACCTTCATACATTGATGAACATAAAAATTTCCAACCGGATCTTCTAACTTTCACGCAAGTTGATACAAGGCACCAAGATTTATAGATAACACAAATTATGCAGTGAACAAACTTCCCTGAGATCCACAACACAAAATAATAATAGAAAATCTACATATGAATCGAAGAACACAAATCTACCAGATGCTCTATTCTAGCTTAAAAAATAAACACTGATCTTTAATCTGTCTGTCGATATGAGTAAATGATGACGTGCAGATTGATTTACTGGATGAGGGGTTACCAACAATGACAACACAAAAAAATGAGTGCAGCCCCTTTTCCAACAAAGTGTATTATGCAAGGTGGCCATATAACCAAAATTGTAAAATGCAAAAATAGGGAGCAAAAGGAGTCTTATCAGTTCATGTAAGGTTTTAACTTTGGGAACATTTTTCAATTCTATCCAAGAGAGGACCTATCAAAAGAATAGAATATTTGGTAAACTTAGGATGCAGCAACAAATCAAGCCACTCAAGAGACGTACCATGCTAAGAGAGATCACGGTCTTGAAGGACATCCATCTTGATGTTGCCAGCAGGAGAGATGCACTGCATGAACTGCACACAATACTACACCCTAAAACATGAAATGCAAAAGAATAATTCCAATGTATGTTCCCAATTTTAAAAGAAATTTCTGACAATGTTGTGTGTACTTTTAAGATTGGCCAAAACATAAATGCTAACAATAAAGAAGACATGAGCTAACTGGAGCCCCATGATGCTTCATATATTTCAAATGAAGCCACATAAAAAAGAAAATGGTTTCCCAAAAATGAAGCTCCAAACACATGAGGGTTCTATGGATTTGGGGTCAGTTTGCCTTTGCTACAATATTTTTAGAGAGCTCAGAACTATCATCATTCCCAAATACTCAAAACTAGAAGAATGACACAAAGAGAAAAAAAGAGAAACCTTTTAGGTCAACATGGAAGAGAAATGAATATCTCAACACCTTGCACCCTCCCCAAAAGGAAAATGAAAGAAAAAAGAAAAGATAAAGGAAAAATTTTTGGGTCAAGATGGAAGAGACATGAATGTCTTGATGCCTTGCATCATACCCAAAAGGAAAACACAAGGAAAATGAAAAATATAAAGAAAAATATTTTGGGGAAAAATGGGAGAGACCTAAAGGTCTTGATGCCTTGCATCATCCCAAAAGGAAAACACAAGAACAAGAAAAGATAAAAGAAAATATTTTGGAACCATGGAAGAGATATGAATGTCTCGATGCCTTGTGTCATCCCTAAAAGGGAAAAACAAGAGAAATGAAAAAGATAAAGAAAAATATTTTGGGTCAACATGGAAGAGACATGACTGCCTTGATGCCTTGCATCATCCCCAAAAGGAAAATATAAAAGATTTATGACAAAGAGAAGAATGAAGGTAGAAATAGGGGAATGTCATGAAGAGAGAGATGCACATCAAAGAGAACAGTATGGGGGATCACATTATGTACACACAATCACATGAAATAAAAATAAATAATGTTAAAGATTAGTAAGGCACATGAGATTCAACCTATTAGTAGGTTGTCTACATCCCAATCATGTTCATCATATACGAAAGGAAAAAAACTAGCCAAAGGGAAAATAGCAAGTGTCAAACTAGGGTCATTGCCAAGTTCAACACTAATCTTAGTAGGATTGTCATTTAAGCTCATATAAGAGGAAAACAATGCATTCAATTCATTATGCACTTCTTCATCAACCTCAACATCATCATCCAAGTTAATCACAATGGAAGGTTGAATGATAATGTCTAAAAAATGGTTTAGCTCTTGTTGTGGTTGCTATCTAGGACCCTTTTGTTGTTGCGTGGGAGACTCATCATGTATTACTTCAATCAAGTTTGGATCTTGATTTTATTTGTTTGTTTCTTCATTTAAGCTTTGAGCAAGAGCATGATGCCTACGCCTATGTTCTCTAGCATGTCTATTTATTTTAGTATAATTTTCAAGTTGTGTTTGTATAGGAGAAAGTTGATCAACCATAGGTTTTATTTCTTCCCTAAGGGGAGGAATGGAAGGAACCATGGAGGGTTGTTCAACCACTTTCACTTTAACTTTTTAAACTTGCTTTATTCTAGGGGCATGATGTGATTGATTTTATTATCTCTTGGCCTTTTGTAGGAAATAGGAAAAGGATTTGTCCTAGGTTGGTCGTGGTTGTTTGGAATGTCTTTAGGCTCAATCATGTTTTTGTCAAGGATGGTAGGTTTAGCCATGAGTTGAGGCATGTTTTTAAGGAATATTTTTTCTATGCAGTTCACCTTGAAATTTTGGTAGAATTTGATAAAGAAGTCTTCTCAAGGTTTAATAGGCTCCATAGGCTCAGGCCAAAAGAAATCTAATGAAAATTTTCCTTGGGAAGATAAAGGGTTAAAGCCACTATGATGCACAATGAAAATTTCATTGTCAAAGGGAAACTTTAAGAATTTTTGCACAATTAAAGGGATGACATTCATGGAGTGAAGCCTTGGATAGCCTAGCTTCACATGAAATTATTCTGATGTTGAGATGACGAAGAATGGGACATCTAATTTTTTCAGTCCTATTTGCAAAGGTGAGGTGATTGACCCCATCTTATGGCAAGCAAAACCATTATGCATCTTGATCCATGCTTTCAGTATATCATATGTTTCTTGGTAGAGGTCATGCAAAAGTAAGAATTATTTAGTGATCACATTCTCTTCAAAGACTGGATCTATTGATATCCCATTAGTGGGCTTGTCATAGATTTGGAAAGTTATGTAAAGAGGACCATAAGGTACATGTTTAAGTATATATTGTGAGGAGAAAGCAATCTCAAGAAGCTTTTTATGTCAGCCCATATGATGTTGAGTTTTGACCAATGAAAAAAACCATCAATAGGATTTTGTTCTCGTTGATCAATATCCATAGGAGTTTGTTAAATTGTTTCTATATTCTCATCATCTGTATCAACATTCATCACATTAATCTTGGTAGTTTCACTAGCTTTGACAAATGAAATATTATGTTTTAGCATGGGGTTGGTAAAAAGTTTGTAAGTTTTGGTTAGGAGGGGCAACAAACTTATTTTCTTGATCATTAACACCTCCAATGGAAATCCTACTAGAATCAATGAGGTCTTGCACAAGATGTTTAAGACACTTACAATGTTTTGTGTCATGTCCATTTTATTAGTGATAATGACAATAAACATTTGATCTAAAGTTTGGAGGGAAAGAATTATTAATATTGGGTTTTTTAACAGAAGGCAAGGTGATCACTTTTTTTTCTAGAAGTTATGACATTGTGTTATGATGGGTATCAGGTAGGGGAGTGAATTATCTTTTCAAGTCCCTATAGCTAAAGGGAATAATTGCTTTAACAACAACTACTTGGTTATCAACATTCTGAGTTATTTTTTGCATGGGATTAAGTTGAAGGAAAATTTTATTTTATTTTTCAAAAGGTTGATAATTGTTCTCGCTTGTGGACTCAGACTTCTTAGTTTGGATAGAGGTGGATTTTGCATCATGAGTACTAACCAAGTTTTGATAATCATGGAGGGCAGTATATAAGTGCATGAAGGATAGGAATTTCATCATGGTAAGCTTATCTTGTATATTACTTTGCAAATTCTCTATGAAAATCTTTTGAAGGTGAGGGTTGGGGACCTTTACATCAATTTAGGAATAAAGTCATTGATAGTATGAAATAAATTAGTAATCTTTTATTATTCTTTTTTCTTACATCTCGTCAAATCGGAAAAAGTCATTCTAGGAGCCATATTCACTTGAAAATGGTTGATAAAGGCCTCAGCAATTTCATTGAATGAACTAATTGAGTTGTTCAATAATTAAGAAAACCATTCTAAGGTAGTATCTTTCAAGGATCTAGGGAAAAGTTTAGCCAAGAGTTTATCGTCAGGAATAAAGTCACTACATAGGGCAATATAAGCAGAAACATGGTTAGAAGGATCTCTTTTCCCTTCATATTTCTTGAATCTAGGCACCTCTACACCTTGTGGCATCAGTTTTCTCAATATCTCCAAGGACAAGGGACTACTTTTGACATAATATGTAGTTCGGCCATTTTGATTTTGGTTGATGGTAGAAACCTGCTTTTGAAGGGATGAAACAATATACAAAAGTTGGTTTATGAGAGGATCATTGCTTGTATTGTGAGATGGAGGTGAATATGGTGGAGGTGTGTATGTGTTCGAAGGAGAATTGAATGGGATGCTTATAGATGGTAAAGTTGTAGGAGACATGAAATGTGAAGCCACAAAGGTACTAGGGATGTGAGTGGGAATACCCAAGGAAGGAATCATATTATGAGTAGGTTGCATTGTTGTTGTCACTTGAGGGTTGGAATAGGTAGGAATATAGGTAATTGTTATGGGAGGAGGATTTGAATTCCTCCTTGGTTTGTAACATTGTTCAAGGATAAAAGAAAACTAGTGGTTGAGGTAAGATATTTTCCAAAGATCAGAACTATGTTGTGCACAAGGTCAACTTTGTCTTCACTTTCAAGGATGAGATGAATGTTATCTATGTTAGGGATAGATGTAGTTGAAATATTCTCAGTACTCATTTGAATTTGTATGTTTTCTAGGTCTTCATGAATTTGGATTATGTTTTCTTGTGAAATACTAGCAACCATTATTTCAGCATGCGTCATACTACTTGAAGGAAAAGAGTTGTTAAGGGTATGGTCCATACCTAGTGAACTAGTGTCAATACTAGGAGTGAAAGAGCTAGACAACCCAAAGTCCATGATGATTGTGCTATCATGGGATTACATGAGTCTCAAAATTCATCTCACAATAGTATTAGCAATATGACACCAAGTAGAAAAGTTCATACAAGGGATACCAAATGCAAGATGGATGCAAATGCAATTTAAGCTAAATGCAATGAAATGAATATAATAGAAACTTTGTAAATTCAAGCAAAAAGTTATCAATAACAAACAAGAGCACAAATATAGAGTTTTGAATTCTGGAAAATGCAGTTTCAAATTTGCACTAGGACTAAATCTCCCAAAGGGGCGTATGAGTCCTAGTGAGGGTTTTTTCCACAATTTTTAGGAAAATTTAAGTGATTTTTATGCTTTTTGGTTTGCATGATTTGTAAACTAAATGAAAATGTAGATTTCAGAGTATTTTCAAAGATGTGAGATGCAATAATGCAACCTATATGCACTTTCACTAATGCAAAATTTAGAAACCCTAGAAGGCCAATTAACTAATGCAAAATACAATGCAATGTTAATGCAAGCTAGATATAGGATGATGATGCACTCCAGATTAGAATTATGATGTTATAAATGTAGGTTCACCAAAATGAAAGGTGGAGATTTTTCGTTCTATGCTTGGGAGATATAGAATAATTTTTTTTTACACTACTCATTCAAGGAAAACCCTAGAGATCTCAATCAAATGTATGCAAAGGAGAAAGAGATCTTGCAATAGGGTTTTCCTAGGGTCTGATTATAAACTAAAGAGGGGTTGACCACTAAGCTAGGGCTTGGAAAATCTAATGAAATGCAAGACCCAATGCCTAAACCTAATGCAATGCATCATTTCTTTAGATGACCTAGAAAAGCATGTAAATCTGAACAGAAATCTAAGAGATGAAAGGTGTGCACATGGAAATCTATAGAGGCTTGAATGAAGACATGAGATGTTGAAAATACTAAGTTTAATGCTAACTATAAGACTCATACACTAGACTGAGTGATTTAGTCCCAGATTAGGGTTTCTAGGAAGGAACAAAAATATAGCTAAGAGGTGTTTGAAACTCTTGAAATATATAATTTTTCCTTTTATATTTTTCTTTAGCTTTCAGGAGGGCATGTGTAGGATCATTAGGGAAAAACAAGCCCTTAAGTGGCAAAAAATTAAAAAAATCAAAGTTAGGCAACTTGACATAAAAAATTGAATAAGTTATCTATATTATTTCAAAAATATGTAAGAATAGAATCTAGAGAAAATTAAATGTAGTTTCTTCTACTAGGGTTTATTTAAAAAAAAAAACTATTTTGGTGAAATTTGAAATTTCAATGTGTAGGTACTTAAATTTAAGGGAAAAAAAAAGTAGGTGTCTGCCTAACCACCCTAACTACAATAAAATGATAATATTTTTTTATAAGATTTTAGATATAAGTAAAGGACTCACATCCCAATGTGATGCATATTTTTTGTAATTTTTTTCCAAGTAAATAATTAATTATGAATTTTTATTAAAATTTTAAAAAATATAAAAAAATTGTATGTTGATCACCTTAACTTGGTGAAAACTTCATGAAATTCATTTTTTTTTTAATCTTGTAGTATGAAAAGATAGAATGTGACACATGTTTTAGATTCAAAAAATGTGATACCATTTGAAAGCTATAGATGTTTTTTCAATCAACCTATCAATTAGGACTTTAGTCATAATTCAAATAGAAAATGAATAATAATTATTTGTTAAATTCAAAGTAAAGCATAATTTATATTGGTGGAAAGTTGAGAATATCCTTTAAAATCCCTTTTTGCTTCATCAATTTTGCGTAAAAAAAAAGTCATCAACCACATACCCTACACATACCCATCATATCACCAATTTTTTTCCCATCATGATCCTTCACATACCTAGCCCTTAGTTCTTTTTTGTTTCAGGATGAATTGGTGCCCAAAGGAAAAAGATTACTTTCACATGAAGGTGCACAATGCACCACATGGTGGCTGTGTGGCTTTATATATATATTGTTTTCCTTTCAGGTGTGAATTAGGACACATGTCAAGTTGATAGGGATTTTTTTAAAAACCACACTCACATGTTTGAAATCACCTTCTCACTTGACACACCACCTATTTTTGTTGGGTAGTCTTTACCTTCTATGGAATGATCTTTTGAGGTAGAGTTTATTGGGGAGAGGGACAAATGTCTTACTTTCAGGGTGGAACCTTCGAGTCAACGTCATCAACCTTCATATTTGATCTATCATATTTTTCCGATCTTTGTTTAAATCCAATTATTTTCTGACAACTATCTTAGCTAATATATTTGAAGCCATTAATGAAGAAGTTGAGACTTAATGAGTGAATATTGTTGTGATCTAATCAAGATCTAATATCAGATTGTGAGCTATTAGGTTCATGCATCTAGTAGTTTTTTCTTTTGGAATGTTTGTGGAGATGTCCTCTTCTTTTGGCTATAAATAGTGGTTGGCTGCATTGAGTTAAAAAGTTCTAAAAAATTGCTTCAAAAATCTTTTGAAAGGATATACATATTGTTAGGGAGTTCTATTTTCTTAGAAGTAGGAGGGTCTTTAAAGAATATTGCTTATTCTTTTGGACATGTTATATCTAATTCAAACTATCGTTGGATTGACATATAATGTTTGTTTTTAGTTTATATACCATAGAAGTTTGATTTATTTGGGAGAAATCTTTGAAATTGTGTGCATGTTATGGAATTTGTCAAATTTATTTTTCATATTTCGTTCATATTAAAAACATTGTGTTAAAAGTTTTGAGAAGATATGTCAAATAACTACTTCACATGTTGTTAAACTTCTATGCTAAATGCCATCTTTTAGAAATTGGATCATATCTATTAAACTCTTCCATTTTATGTAAAGGGAATGCCATTTTCCATATTATGTTGTAAAGGAAGAAGGATTCTATAATTTTTTGAATATTTATGTTAATGTTTAGAGTTTCCTTATGTCTAATTGGACCTTAATGGGTGCTTCCCATGAGGATATTTAAAATACTACATTATGCTTTCTTTAGCCTTTACTGCTCATTCTCTTCGCAACAATGAAGGTTCTATGACATTATTTGTCTATCATATCAGTTATAAGGAATAGTGAAGGTTTAAAATGTTGTAAAAGCTTTGGGGAATTGCCATCTTTATATTTTATTTGCATTTATTTCTACCCATTTCCCCCCAAAACGCATAGAAGAGCTGACTTTCTACAAAAATACTAGAGGTTATTTAGTGAGGCACAAATTGGTCCCCCACTCACTGAATTTCCCATAAAGTTGTTCATAGAGTCACAAACTTTAATGATCAACAATTCATTTTTAGGCATGCCTAATGGGACTCAAAGTTTTTCAAACACCTGATTGTAAGTTTGAAATATTTCTTAAATCAAACCAAGAAAAGAGGCTAGAAATTTCATGTCTAGAGTTCAAACAAGAGCATCTTCAAGATGCCATTTCTAATATTCCTAGTTACTAGCTTTGACACCTAGAAGGAGTAAAATTACAAGTTTTGTATCACCTGTAAGAAGAAAATAAAGAAAACCATCTCTGCAGCCTTGATGTTAGCTAACTTGAACTTATCCAAGGATTTCTTGCTCTATGTCTACAACAATTCTAACACAACATAGCTTCAGTGCTCACTTAGAAAGAAAAAGAAGGAAGCAGAGAATATCCCATCACATTCCACTCTAGGACTCTTAGGGGGTATGAAACTAGGTACAATTTGTTGAGAAAAAGGCCTTTGCTATTGTTAAAAGACTTAAGAAATTCTGAAACCTCGTATCATCCAACATAATCACCATCCTCCAGGCCAATCCTAGTGTTTGGGAATATATCACCAAAGGTGAAATAAATAAAAAGAGAGCCAATTGAATCACCAAGATCCTAGAATATGATGTAGAAATCTGACCAACCAAGCTAGTTCAAGAAAGGGTCTTTGCCAATACCTTTTGCAATAATTAAGCTCTCCAGTAGAGGAAGAGACTGACCAAGTCTATACAAATTAGTTTAAGTCTGATGAGTCATGGGTGGTGGATCATACATGATATATGAAAAAAGAGTAGTACCCAACCAACATTCCACCTCACAAAATATGCTACTACCAACTGCGAGGCACCATGAATTTATTGATTAAGGTAATTTTACTTAAAAGGAATTATGATGGCATCCTATTTTGTTGCTTAGATAAGCCACAAGCAAAAAGAGTTTTAAATGAATTCAATAGTAGTCTTGAGGGTAGACACTTCTTTTCCAAGACTACTACTTTGATGATAATGTGGGTAGGATATTACTGGCCTTCCATGTTATCTAAGGTGCCTATCTGGTGCAAAAGTGTACTCAGTGCCAATTTTTCGTTGGCAAGTGAAAGAACTACACCATGCCACTAGGCTTGATCATGACCGAGGAACCCTTTGCACAATGGGGTTTAGATTTCATCGAGATGATTAATCCCATATCTAGCATTGGCCATAAGTGGATACTTATGATGACTAATTATTTCACAAGATGGATGAAGGCTATTGCTCTGAAAAATGGCACAAAAATATAAATTATTAATTTTCTTGAGGAATTTGTGGAAAGGTTTAGTTCACCTAAGACCATCATATCTGATAATTTGTGAGCCTTCATGGGCCTTGGGATGTTGTACTTCACTCTCAAGCATGGGGTCTACCTCAAGACTTCATCAAATTATTACCTGCAAGGAATTGGGCTAACAAAGTTGACCAACAAGAACTTCATTAGGTTAATTAAGCATATTGGGTTGGAACGTCAGAAGGAATGGAACAAGCACCTATGATCCACTCTATGGGGTGATAGAATTGCACCCAAATAAATTTGTAAGTCCTCTCCTTATGAATTTATGTATGGAAAGGAGGTGGTTTTACATGTTTCCATATAAATTTTGGCATTACAACTGTTAAAAGCTTTGGAAGTCGAGGAAAGCAACAAAAATGAAGTAAGATTTGTAGAACTTTCGAGTCTTGAAGAAAAAATGGAAAGAACGTATGATGCCATCATCAAGTGCCAATAGATAGTCAAAAAATGGTTTGATAAAAATTCCTCCAACCCATATTTCTAGGAGGGAAGCTTTGTGTTTGTACCATAGAAAAATGGATCACCGACATTTTCATGGTCTTTTAGGTCTTTCTTCATGATGCTTGGTCTATTTTTCTTTGATTTAATTTTGTAATGTGACTTATGCATTCATATTAGGTCCTAAATATTCAAATTATAGCATCTTATGAAGATGTTGTGAAGTGTTGTAACACATTTCTACATTTTTCTAGACTCTTTCCATTATAATTCACCTAAAAATCACCTTTTCATAATTTATCAAGTCCTATTTTGAAGTGTTGTAAAGTCTTGTAATAATATTTCATGATTTTCTAGGCTTAATTTCCCTATTTACACCTTTTTATGCATTATTTGACCCCTTTATCCACTCATAAGACTTAATTAAGTGTATTTTTGAATGTAAACCTAACAAACAACATTAAATTCAAGTTAATTCCCGATACCCACTTACAAGCCTGAGGTGGGACCCATTCTCCATGGGTGGCGAATGAGTCCCTCTTGGCTCCAAATTCAAAATAATTCAATTTTTCTTTTGGGTTTTTATTTAAAAATACCTTATGTCAGCTAGTGATGAGGCATTATTAGGTTATTAGGGCATAAGTGTGTATAAATAAGTTTTTTTTCTTCTCATTTTAAACCCCCATTCATCCATTAACTCATTTTCACAATTCATTCAACATATCTCTTCTCCATCAAGTCAAGCAAGTTAGGGCTTCATCATTGCAATTAATTAAGAGAGCTTCTAAAGACATTCAAGGGTTGAATCTTCCTCCATTGTAAAAATTCAAGGTCAATCATCATGGAAATATGATCAACTCCATTTTTTCATGTTTCATTACATTCTTTCTCTATTTTGGTTTAATTACCTAAAATGGGTTTGACCAAGGCAAACCCCCATGCCCTAACATTCACCATTTCTCCTTCTTGTCTTTTTTTTTTGTAGATTAGGCCTCTTGGAAGCTTGGAAATCATTAAGAACCAAGTTGCAAAGTTGTTTAGGTCTTCTCTTCATTTTACAAGGAAAAATATCAACCAAAGGTCACTTTCAGTTTTAGAAATCAAAGTTTCAGAAGTAGACACATGTAGAAAGCCAAAGTGTAGACTAAGAGATCCTATTTCCTCTTTTGGATATTCAAAAATTGAAAAGTGGACTCATTTTCCATCAATGATGAATGAGTCCCATTTCCAAGCCTGAATAGAATTTTCTGTATTTTTGTATACCCTTTTGTCTGAAATGGGTTTTGGCTTAGTTTCACAGAACTAGGACTAATTCGCCTAGAATGGTGAATGAGTCCTATTAGGCCAAATATCTAGCATTATCAGAATTTAAAATTTCATTTCTAGCCTCCTTCAATATCTCAGGTGAACACTTTTAGTTTCATCCATTTATGTTTTAGTTTTGCATTCATTTCTAGGTGTTTTTGCATTACATAATGTGTTTTCAAACAATTTGTATTTCTCTATTTTCATTCAATAAACAATATATTTCTTTACTCTTTTTCATTTATTTTATCTCATCTAGAAATATTACATCCATATTCCATCAATATTGCATTAACTTTGAGTGTAGAGACATGCATTTTGGCCCTTCTTTCTCCATTTAGGTGAAAAACCCTAGAAGCACTAGAAAGGATTAGGGTGCCAAAATATTTGCTACAGTGTTAAAGTATAGAAAACACACTTAAAAAAAAGACAACATGCAAAGAAAAAATGCATATGAGCTAGAAAACATGGATGGAAATGTTCAGGATATACTGGTAAATGATATTCATCTAAATTTTTTCCATTAAAACATGAAAGTTCTTTTAAAATTTTCACAGTTATGTACCATATGTAATTTTTTTAATAAAATATGATATTTTTGTGAATAATCCATGACAATAATAGTAGGAATAGAAAAAAAAGTATTATATTACATTCATTGAAAATATTTACACTATAATACAAGCCCAAAGCTCTGAGAGAAGTTTGAAGCCTTCTTGCGCAAACCCAAAAATATGTACATTGCAGAGAGAAAAAAAAGGAGGCAATGCACAAAATAAGAAACAAAATTCAAGCCTCCATCTATTGCTAAGTATTCAAAATGATATTTCTTCAAGTTTTTTTTCAATAGGGTGGTAAAGTTGTCAACAACACAACACACACAGGCACAACATGACATGGACCTCAGTCCTCGGCAACACGATTATACACTAGAAATTTGAAGCAATTTTTCCAATCAAGCCCAAGAATGTGCTCCATGCCATACTCCCTTAGAAGGAAGGAAGTGATGGGTTGAGACAATGAGCAATGCCTCTCCAATTCTATAGTGCAAAAGTTAGTGAGAATGGGCAACTAGGGCATGTTTTCCCAAAAATCAATGTGTCTACAAAGATCCATGGCACTCGAAATGTTGCCACTAAGAATAGCCACTTGCACAATATCATTGATCCCATCCAAATATGTTGAATCAAACATGGTGTGGACTAGTTCAATTATCTAGGGCTTGGAGATGTCTAAATCTAGTAGGGAGGCCACGAAATAGGAGACAACATTGGAGTTTTACCACAACTAGTTTTCATCCTTAACATAATATTTTCCAACCACCCATTTGAATGCCACAATGATGAGGTAGTCAGTCTTCTTTACCAAGCATTTAATTCTATTGTTGCTTAATTCACCTATGAAGGAATATAGTGACCTTCAGCTCAAGAGCTGAATAGGGGTACTTAGGTCAAACAACATATTAGAAAAAAATCTAAGGCTAGTAGAGCAAAGAGTACAATAGGGAAAGCTTGCTAACTCAAGAGCTAATTTAGTGAGTTTTCTACTGAGGTGGCATGGCTAGTTATAGAAAATGTGAACCAATGAGTTCAAAAAATGAAAAGTCCATCTCTCGTTGGATGGTAATGGAAAAAATATCAAAGTGATAGAAGGTGAGAGATGAATCATACATAAAATATAACACCAAGCCTTGAGAAATAGATTCGAGCATTGGGAGTAAATGCTCACATATATTGATTGTTGCCACATGTCCATTTCCGTCACCAATTCTAGCTTGATGGATCATGCAAAAAGACATTCATTAAAGCACTAAGCTCTAAAAAAATAAATATGAATGCATTTTTGGAGTACTTTTTATTACTTAAAATATGCTTCCCATGTCTTAAAGCATGCTTCCTAATCCATAGAGCTGATCTATGAAAAAGGTGGCAAAAGGAAGGTACTAATTACATTCTTGTAATAGAATTTGCATTCCCAAGAAATACAAATTCCTACTCCACACGCATCACCTCGTTGGAAGAACTTAGTAGGCCAGTTGTAACACAAACACCATATTGCATGTACCTACAAGAAAATTAAATGCACCCAAAAATAATTTTTTTGCTAAGTATCAAAAACCACAAGCATCCATTTCTTTGAAGAAGCTTTCTACAAATCCTTTAATGCAACAATGGTGGAAGTGTCATTTTTTGGTCAACAAGTTGGAGTTTTGTCTACTATACCAGGCTACACCAACATCTTTGGGAAGGATTATTTGCTAATACCTCAACACCGGAGGAGCGATGGTTTTCTCATACTAGATCCATATTGGCAGGCGACCACATTAAGAAGGAAGTGGTCATGGATTTTGCAAACAATATTTTTGAACCAAAGTTGCATATAAACCCTAAAAACCTTAGGGAAGGTCTAATGTAGAGAATGGTCAAGTATGGGGGAACCAACTTGGCTTTATGTTATGACTCTAGTATTATGGTTTGCCACAATTCATGTTGCCCACTATACACCTATGTCCAAAGCTAGTGGATGCATGTGCTAAGAGGATGGACAAAGAAGCAAGGGTTATAATTGACAAGTTAAGGGTTACAATCAGTGCAATGGCCATCCGGGATATGCTATGCATCCCTATAAATTGGAATCCTTAAAGGTTTGAGCATAGAACAATGGAGGAGTTTTGGAAGACCAGAACGAGATAATTAAATTTTTATGAAGATGAAATAGATGAGAAGCCACAGGACAATCAAATCCTCTTCCCTCTAGTATGTAGAAAGTTCAAATCTAATGTATAGGTCATTTTCACAATATTTGCATTTATCTAGGGCTTTGAGGATGATGAAAAGGTTTATGCTTTCTAGACAAACTTGGATTTCATGTTGAAGAAGGAAAAAATCCAAAAGTATTTTGATTTTATTGATGTAATAGCTAAAAATATTTTGGATCAATTAAGAAAGTATGGCACTACTTTTAAATTCAGGCATTCTTCTTCTCTAGCACATTTGATCTTGCACCAAAACCCTAAATTTTTTGAAAGGCATTTTACACTTTTCAAGTTTGATGTAAATGGGTTGTACTAGCTAGTTTTGGTCTAGACCCATGTTCTTTCCAATACATTGGACTACTACTTTTTCGTGGAATAATTCTTAATACCAGTGCTCTTAGATTTATCCCCACATCCTCCAAATTGCTTTTTCCCTAAAGCCTTACAATGGATGAAAAGCCACCAAACCTTGGTGGATTATTTTTTGGGAGTTGACTTTACCTTCATCAAATTCCAAGGTTTTGTTGAGGAGCCCTTTAGGCTCCCTAAATTTTTAACAAATAGGACTTTCACTTTGGAGGCATGTCGTCATGAAACTATTATCGAAAAATCCTATGATAATAAAAGACACAAAAAGGTTCTTTATCCAATTCCCTTCCCCATTTCCAATAGTTAGGTAAAACTAACAAATTGGCTCTTCTCATCCTGGTTCTCATTTGTGATGCATGGAGTTACAATCTAGTAAGGCATCTCTTGACTATAAAACATGAAAGAAGGGATTATTTTGAATCAAGAATGAACCCAACCAAGGAGAGGTTGGAGTTTTACATTGACTTATCCTTCATACCATTCACTTGGACACCATGGAACAACTTCTATGTTGGGGTGGCAGAGTACCAAAAGAGCATCCCGATAAGAAAGTCCCTCAACATGCAACTAAAGAACCTGAGATGGTCAGAAAGAAAGAAGGCAGATTTCTAGAGCTTTCGATAGGAAATTAAGAACCTTAGTGCCATGTATGGAGATGTTGAGTCATATGATGAAAATTTTGACCAAATTTATGATAAAGAGGATGACACAAATGATAGTAATCTAGATTCCAATTGGGAGGTTGGATTGGAGGAACTTCCACTCTACATTTCCCAACCTCAAGAGCCTAATATAGGAAAAGGAAAAGGGAAGGGGTCAAAACAAAAGGTCTCATAGATCACATCTTCTACCAATGCCCGACCAAAGGGAAATAGGAACTAATGATCCCCAAAGAGATTTGATGAGGCTACAAAAACTCAACCTTAAGTAGGATCGACCATCAAGGTATCTAAATCCACTAGTTCTACCCATAAAAAGAATAGATAAGTCCAAGACTTAGGCAGTGTTGGTGTTCCAAATCAACCAGTCTAACGATTCCTAAAGAATTAGCCAATTTCTTATACTTAGAATCAAAGAGGGATTTGGCCAATAGACACAATTCAGGAAAAGATTGAAATATTTTTCACTTATGACTCTTCAAGACCAAGGTGGGTCAACCTAAATAATTCCCAAAGAGTCAATTCAATTATACACAAACATTGTTTTTTATAGAAGATAACTCCCAATGAAAATAAACCAAGGAAAGCATTGATAGCCTCAAATATGGCTCCATTCTTGGTATATCAACACTTACTCAGTAATTGGAAAGCATAACACTCAACCTCAGCCAAACAACAAGGATTTAAAATTATTTTGATTTTAAAATGTTTCTAAGAATGCATCAAGCTGAATGATAGATTAGTTCCTAATTTTGGGCCATGGAGTCAAATGCATAAAATGAATTCATTAGCAAATGAACATCAGCCGGTGGATTCAAATTTTTAATGCATTACATCAACGCATCCACTCCTATTGTTAATTAAATTCTCCTTATTAGATCCAACCTACACACTTGAAATCACAATTATCTATTCAAAGTAATTTAACCATTTCATTGAAACAAAACCATGAACATACAAAACAATCTCAAGAAATTTGAGATGAAAAACTCAAACATACTTTATATTTTTTAATTCATATGACTTCAAATATACAAATCTAGAGACAATTTGATGACATTCTTGATTTATTTGCACAAACTGGTTGATATTTACTTGGGTATGTGTAGGATCATGATGGGCTAAAAAGTGGCAATATGATGGGTATGTGGCTGGCGACTATTTTTTTTACCCAAAATTGATGAAACGAAAGGGGTTTTTAAAGGAGATTTTCAAATTTCCACCAATATAAATTATTCTTTACTTTGAATTTAATAAGTAATTATTATTGATTTTCTATTTAAATTATGACTAAAGTCCTGATTGATAGGTTGATTGAAAAACATATATAGCTTTCAAATGGTATCACTTTTTTTGAATTCAAAACATGTGTCACATTCTATGCTTCGTATAATATAGGATTAAAAAAAGAAAAATTGAATTTCATGAATTTTTGACCAAGTTAAGGTGGTCAGACATATGAGCTTTTATATTTTTTAAAATTTGTAATAAAAAAATCATAATTAATTATTTACTTGGAAAAAACTTGCAAAAAATATGCATCACATTGGGCCGTGAGTCCTCTACTTATATCTCAAATCTTATAAAAAAATATTCTCATTTTATTGTGGTTAGGGTGGTCAGACAGACACCTACTTCTTATTTTTTCCTTGAAATTTAAGTGCTACTGCATTGAAATTTCAAATTTTCACCAAATAAATGTTATTTTTTTAAACAAACCTAGTAGTTTAGAAACTACATTTAATTTTCTATCGATTGTATTCTTACATATTTTTGAAATAATATCGATAACTTATTCAAATTTTTACATCAAGTTGCCTAACTCTGATTTTTCTGAATTTTTTGCCACTTAAGGGCCTTGTTTTTCCATGATGATCCTACACATACCCACTTATGGAATTAGCAATTATCACTTTATAAACTCAATTCATGACTTGCATTTAACATTTCTCTATCTACCCAACCCCACACAAGAATTCATAACCCCTTACAATGAGAGAAGAATGAGAAGATACAAAAGAAAAGAAATTTCCAAAAGAAGCCGAAGAGTTGATCCATTGAAGACACCTAGAAGCCTCTTTCCTGTTGATCAACAAAAATAAAATGCATCTCTCCTCTCTCTTCCTTCAACAAAATTTTCCTCTCATTTTTCCTTTGCTTGAAGTTGCTCAGTAACAAAAAAAATCCCCATATGGAGAATTTCATCATTTTACCTTGCTATATAAAGATGCTTCTTTCCCATAAAAACTCCTATGAAAGCCTTTTTTGCACTCTTCGGTTGCATTTTTTTTCACTTCGAGCAAATATTTCATCTTGCTTTACAAAAGATTCTTTCAGATAATGAATATTTTATTCACTCTACTTCATGCACTTTCACATGCCATTTCACCTCACCTTAAAGTTCTTTTACAATGAACACATTTAAATGTTGAATTGGGAAAAATTTTATTCACCTTGCATATTGCATTTCAAATGTTTTCTTACCACTTAAAACAAACTTCAATCGACCCCCTTTAAATATTTCACTTTATTCATTTATATTACCACTACATGTTCACATGGGAATTTTCAGATTTTATTTGAGGTTAAATATTTAACCCACCCCCACTATACTGACTATTAAAATATTTTCCCATAATACTTTGATTTCACTTTAAAAGTGAAAGTCTTTAAAATTTATCAAGCAAGGAAAATTCTACCCATTCATTTAATTGTTCTCAGCCAACATTTTAATTTCAAATGTTTTACACCATTTGAAATAAAATATTTCTAAATACTCACCATTGGGCTATTCATATTTTCCTAGGACCCACCTTCAAATGACCTTTCTTGCCAATCTCGCAACATTAACGAGCTTGCATCTTGTAGATGCGAGCTAGCGGGGAATGGGTAATATTTTGCTGCATTCAACCTTAATTCTCTGTTATTGATTTTATTGCTCCCTTTGTTTTTCCTTAACTTCATTTTGTCTAGCATTCTACTCACTCCTCTATCCATCATAGGTGTAGAAAATGAAGCTTAAAATATTTTGAAGCCTTTTCAACACCATCATTTATGTGTACCATGTAATAGCTCGAGCCTCCTTTCAAAATGTGTTGTATTTTGGCTCCCCATTAGAAGTGAACTTTGCTCCACGTGTTAGTTTTATACATTCAAACTAGATACTAGGGAATTTGGCCCTAAATCAGCTAGATACATTTGCTCAAATTTTTTTGAGGAGATTTCAACAAATCCATCATGTATAGATGAGTTACTTTTCATCTCCCAGTGCGTCTTTCTTTTGTGGCATTCAATGAAACTATTTCTTTGGGATTTTCTTTTTATTGCGTAGAGATTCCAAGAAGAATTCTGCTATCCTTTGTGTTTCGATGGATGCCCATATCTTATAGTTTCAGAGGCCTTTTCAACAAAATGGTGTGCATATTACAGTCATAAGTTAGCACATAATCCTTTTCAAGAAATGAGTAAATGCATATTCTATTCAGCACATTGGCTTCCCTTGTATATGCAACAAAACTACTGTGAGAACACAACATTGAGCCTCTTAAATCCATCCTTCATGGTTGGGTGTTAATGGTTAGTCCATTGTCTAGTAAATTTGTTTCCTAAAACAACTACCTTTATACCTTTGCATATAGACTTCACTGGATCCTTCGCTATGCACAACTCATTCCTCAACACCTTTGAAGACGGAGAGCCTAGCCACCAATTGCACTTGTTTCAAAGTTTCTTAAGACTTTTCAACAAATCAATTTTGTGTTCATTATGCATCAATTTTGATTGCATTTCAATGTGACCATACTTAGCTAGATGATATTCTCTGTACAAGTTCATATGCCCAATGAACTAGTGCCTACTCCTCTAGCAGTGTCAATCTTCCCATTTCAAAAGAATTTAGAAAAAAATCTTTTATCCTTAATGCTTTGATGCATGCTCATAATATTCTTAGTGCCTTGGTGGGTGTGTGTACCCTGCTCCATGCACTAGAGCTGTGAAGGGCTACTCGATCGTATTCCATGAGATTACAGTTAATGAAAAAACTTGATTTTCTTTAGAAAATTTCTTGCCTTGTGAGTATTGGTTCCTCCATTTACAATCTACTCTCTGGCCCTTTTTATACATGCTTTCTCACTATTTGAATAATTCACATTGAGGCCTTCAAAGTCTTTTTCAACAAATCATTTTATGCTTATACACTACTTTTATCATAGCTCCATGAAACCATATTCAAGATTAATAGGTAGTCAAGAAGATATACTTGTCATGGTTATGAACTAATTCAGTGTCTAGCACAACACTTATCAAAAATTCCTGATAAATCTTGTTTATCATACATATTATTTGACCAAGAAGACCATAATAATGAAGGTATGTTCTCTCTTGGTTGCAACACTCTAATAGCATGATCCATAACTCCATCTCTTGACTAGGTTCAACATGTATACCTTATTCAAAGAAACTTTGAGTAATATTACCCCTTTAAAATGAGTTGCCTTTTAGTATTATACAATTTTTCAAACAACCAAGCAAAGTCAAGTAGTGTTCTGACTTTATACAATGGAAACCCAAGTGCATTCATCCTTTGCACAAATAAAACCTCTCCTTTCACAGCGTTCACTCCATTTAGACTATTCCCTTTATGATATGTCTACCTAAGAGTTCATATTGCTGTCTTTGAGACCATATTTCAACATCAGCTCTTACTACCCTAACTCATAATATTACCATAGTAATGATATGAATGCCCTTACAAGTTGATAACTATGTGAAGCATGTCATGTCCCCATGTCGGCCCGGCTAAAAAAAATATATATTTCAAACAAATTTTATCCTCAATTGACTTGAAACTACCTTTTGAATGCTCCAGACATGAAAATTTGAAATGGGTTGTCATTGAAATTTGTTTTTTGGTACATTTGAAAAATGATCAAAACCGGACAAGTGGGCTCAGGAATTGCCCTGGGAAATTGGTTAAACGAACTCCTAGAGCCATGAAAACTTGTAGGCTTGTAGACATTCAGTCCAAGAATGGAGTGAAAAATATGGTTCAACAATAGAGATCCCAAGATGAAAGATATTCATTGTAAAATTTGCTTAGTTGAACTTTCAGTGACAATAGTTGTTTAGAGCCAATTAAAACTCATCAAATCAACTCCTGAGAAGTTGCCACTAGAAATAGTATAATAGTTTGGAATTGAACACATGTGAAAGAGGGATTTAATTGAATCATTAATCTTCAAGAGATATTAGGGTTCAAAGTTGTCCACCTTGACAAGTTCCAGAAAATGCAGGTGTAAAACTGAACAAATTGCATTTGGTTTGGCCTAGTAAAAATAGCAAATCAGCTCATGAGACTCTAAAACTAGACATGTGAGCACATGAATGTATGGATAATGGAGATAAATAATCATTTTTACTTGATATTCATTCAGTTGCAAACTACAAGCTCAAACAGGAAGCTACTTTGCAAAACTAAAAATTTGCAAACAACAAAAATGTGCCAAAACCCTCCAGCTTCGCTTTTCAAAACCCTACCAAAACTCATCATGGGAAGATGAAAATTGACATGCACATTAACATATGTCATATGAGTAGGTCAAAAAATTGGTTTATCTTGAAAATCAATTGGCCTCAAATTGTGACCCTCCAAAGTAGGTCACTTAGGCATATTCAGGTGCATTTCTGAGAGTTCAGAGGCAATTTTTTTTTAAATGGGCACTTCAAATTTGCAAAATTTGATAGTCACAATAGTGGCTCCAACTGAGGATGTATGCATCTTTTGGGCATAGCAAGAATTCATATCTCTCTCGAGTAGACCAAATGTTGATTCCATCAGATGTCAAATTGCTCCTTTATTCATCCTCTTTTTTCAACTTCATCTGGTGACCCCAAGCCATAAAATGAAAAAGGGGAGTCAATTCTTACCTCTATCAAACAAAAATTTGTAAAAAGAGTTGATCTCCTTCAACTCATGCTTACCTCTATCAAACCATAACAACATAGGTGACTTTATTTGTGCAAACACAAGTATCAAGCTACCTTTGTGCAAGTGGAAAATTGCTAATTATTTATCTTTGTCATCAAGTGGCAACCAAATAAAATATGACACATCACTACCACTTTCTTCATTCTCTAATATTTTATCAAGTGGCAACATGAGAAGATAGTGATCAAGGCCATATGAAAGAATAGCCTGATCACAACCATCTGCCTGATTAAACATGTTGGTACCTCCCAACAAGTAATCATATACAACATTATCAACATGTTCATCATCACTATGCATATTAAAGTCAAGAATACTCTTAGAATGTTTATTATCATTTGGAAACAACTTATCATAGTCATCATATGAACCATTTTCAAACTGAAAAAAATTTCTTCAGTATTTTTCCCATTGCCACATTTTGTGAAAACTTCTTCTAGTTGACAAAACTAACACTTACATTCTACCACATGGCTGGTACTATTAAGCTCAATCTAATTACTAGTTTGCATGTCATAGGTGAAATCATCACAAGAACTTAACAAAAGATCTTGTTCATCATGGAAACCATCTCCAAGTGTATTCAAAGAGATACACTCATACATTGGCACACTCTATAACTATCCTCCATCATGTTGGTACTGAGAATCATCAAGGATTTTCAACTTAACATCATCTTTACTCACTTTTTTACCTTCTAAACATGACATATCAACCTCTTGAACATCCTGAGCTTGCTCCAAAATGAGCAGTTCTAATTCATAAAGATAATATGATTTCTCATTGTAATCAACATCTACATCCATATCCAAACACTCATGAATAGGCTCATTCAAGTCAGAAAATGGACACTTGTCCAAGTCTACATTAAAATCTTCAAAAATTGGCTCATTGGGTGCACAAACCTCATGGTCATTTCCTGCTTCAAGTTCATCAAAACAGAGTTCTAAGTTTACATCATCATGCACAATTTCATACCCATCATACAATGCATCATCCAAATCAAAGGGTTGCTTGTCTTCATCCTCATTATCATCATGCTGATCAACTGGTTTATAATTAGAAGGAGAACAAAAAACACATGTATCGTACCTTGCATAGTGAAGATCATCATCGCTATCAAAATCAATATGAGAAGCACAAAACAATTGAGATTTATTTAAAAATGCACATTTTTGGTATTATGTGGTCAATAGATTTGAAATTTGTTCACAACTTAATAGATCATTACTCTGATCCATTCTTTCAACCACTTCCTCTCCTTGACTTCCACTAGAACCGTATACATTACCAAGTTTCAATTCAGGATATGTTATGGCATCATCATCATCAAAGTTTGAAAAATCAATGGGTTGATCATAAATAGGATTTCCCCAATCATAAGAGATTGGATCACTAGAAATGTTGTCAAGAGGATTGTCACATTATGCCATAGAGAATAGGTTGTCAATTTGTTCATTCTTGCTTACCACTAGGTTGTCAGAATAGTAATCCACATCATTTTGCATTGCAACTGGTCGCACCCACAAAAGGATATGAAAATCATGGCAAAACCTGTCCTGGGAATTGGACATTCTAGCAGGTGACTAATACCTCTTCGTGGTCGTTCATTTACTTGTCAAACCAGGGAACGTAAACTTTAAATGGAGTGGCACTATATGTGCACTAAGAACTGGTTTCAGTCACAACCTATTGAAAATAAATACTTGGAAAGGAATTCTATCTATGGTACAGGAAGGTAATGCGAAGTTCTCTTAACTCAATCAAAATCTAACCAAAGCAGAAATTGTAATAGCTACAATTGAGAGACAGACTATAAACTAGCCTTATGCTATAGGAACAAACACAGGGATGAATTCTCGATGCTGCAGGAATAGTATAAGACTGAGCTTGTGCTGAAACTTCAAAAATGAAATCTAGCTTGAATTAACAAAGAATAAACAACTACTCTCCTACAGATACTTACTAAGTGGTCCCCCTTAGCAAGCATCAACTAATTGACATAGAAGATTGTGCTCAGAACTCCATCAACTTTTTATTCATAACGTGAAATCATTTACATTGACTGTTCTGCTTCAGAAAACTAACAAAAACTCTGATTCATATTATAACTCTAACTCTTACATAATCTGCTTCTCTATCTATCTCCTTCTCTGTTCACCCGCATAGGAGGAACACTTATTTTTAAATCAGGAGAACAACTAACTAACTAACCCTAACAGAGAAAGACGTGGATATAAAATGTATCCCAAAATCGAGGAACAGACTTCATAAATGAGTTTATCCATTCAACCCAATCTAGAGAGAATCTAGCACTCCACTCTTTCCAAATTAAATGTCATTTAAAATCTTTCCCAATAGTTTTGGTCAAAGAGTCTTTGCCAGAGCTTCCTCGAAGTCGTGCAGAAAATGGACTTTACTGGAAGGCCAAAATTGGCTACGCTTGACTTGATCATACTTTCTTCAACAACCTATGAAACACAAGGTAACATATGCGAAAGAAAAGGCCCATGGCACATACACAATATCTATTCATTAATCACATATTTAAATCTATTTCATCATTCAAAAACTACATGCGTTATACTAGTCATTTGGGAAGTCAACAGGGTAATAAATATAGACATGTCAACATGATCGGCTACAAGAACATGAAAGTGTATTGCTACAGGATATCCCCCAATAAAAGGTTTCAAGAGAGTTAAACAACCATAAACAACAAAAGTAAAGGTATTAAAAGTACACCATTATATCCAAATTATGAGCATATTTTGGGCTCATCATTTTTCCCCTACTTAAACCAATGCTGGTCCTCCAGTATTAAACTTCCTGGTGGTCTCTCTGAAATCAGTGGTTGAGGCATGACCCTAAAATGGAATTCCAAATTTGTAACAAAAGCATCTGTAACTCTACCACCTTTCATACCTACGGGCTTCTATGTCTTCATTAAGATTTTTAGCCTGGTAAGGATAAAGGGGCCACATTAGCACAAGAGGTCTAAATGTTAATGCCAACCACAATTCAAACCTCTTTTGAAGTCCCAACTGCATATATTTGCTTGATCATTTAAGAGCTGCTGTAAAATTTAGGGGACTATGAGGCTCAAATTTTCTTAACCCAACTGTTAATCTCTCCCACCTCTTTTCAATTTTGGAATATGATAGTCTCCAAGATGAGTATGATTGTTCCTGAAACTCATCATATACCTGCTTTCTGAGATCAAATATTTTCACCCTGGCTGTATCATTATTAAAACCATATGCCAGAGTAAGCCAGGTTTTCAACATTGTGCGGGGGTCTGAACTCTCAGAACGCAATGGAACAGGCTCATTCCTTTCCGCTTCTTCATATGTTTCCCACTACCTACCGTAATTTGCTTCATTTGCTGCCTAAGACATAAATGATCTAAAATGGATGTTGCCAATATTAGAAGAGGATTCCACTCTATTTCAAATGGAATTAAAAAGCCATGTAAGTAAAATTCACACAAAGAATTTCTGAGCCAATTAGGGGCTACCTAATATGCATCGTAAAATTCTTTAGCAGTATGAAGAATATGATCTTGATTTCTGGAAATTCTCATTAGTTGGAACCACAAGAACTGTTCCTTGAGGCACAGAGCATAAAATTTGGGTGGTGGTCTGCATTCCATAATCTGACTACTTACCTTCAGCATTTCATCCATTTTCTCTTTTAATGCCTGAATCTCTTGTTTTTTCCCTTCAATTTCCTTTTTCAGTTTCTTCTTTTCCTCCTCCCAAAGACTTTGTTGCATTTCAGTCTTGGCCAGGTGGCGAAAATTCAGGGTTTGTAATGTAACCGGTCTCCATGTAGCTTTGAAATATTCCAAAAATTCAATTAAAAATGTGTTCTTATAAATAACAATGGCTTGACAAGTTGCA
Source organism: Sequoia sempervirens (assembly GCA_007258455.2). Classification (NCBI taxonomy): domain Eukaryota; kingdom Viridiplantae; phylum Streptophyta; class Pinopsida; order Cupressales; family Cupressaceae; genus Sequoia; species Sequoia sempervirens. Next base: position 200,893,587 of record VDFB02000003.1, read on the forward strand.
GGGGGAATTGAGGCTTCATTGGCTACTTCCAATGGTTCAGTTTGTTCTTCCTCTTGTTGCAGGATAAATTCATGTTGCTACAGTGGGGAAGATTGTGCTTCCTCTGAAATCTGCATAGCCGCACCAGCCAAGTCATCAAGACTCGGTACTCCCCTTTCATTATGCTCAACTTTCGTTGTCCCAACTTGTTCTTCTTCAAGAATAACAAATGAACTCTGTGCAGCACTCTCAAACATATTCTGAGAAACATCATGTTTAGACTCAACAAATTCTTTTGAAATTATAATAAACTCAGGGTGAGGTGAAGTAGGGGATACTTTACATTGTGTTCTTGTAGAAACTCTTCTTGCCAATGTTGCGGCTGTAAGAGGTGCTCTCGTAGCCTTCCTCTTTTTGAATTGCCTAGAAGGTTCTGCCTTGTCAAAGGATGATGGTGAACTGGTGATGGCAACAGGTGTTGCTGTAGGAGACAATGTTATAGGGGAAGAAGCTGTAGGAGAAGAGCGTTGCCTTTTCTGAGAATGAGGGTCAGATTCTGGGATTTGTTCTACCCTAGATGAATCTTCGGCCTTTGTTTTTCCTCTCTCTCTCTCCTACTAGCAGCCCTAGTTTGCACCTAGGTAGAGGACTCTGGTGTGAGCTGTAGGACCAGGTGTTATAGGAGCAGATGATGCTTGCCTTGTTCTCCTACTGGTAGATGCCATTTCCTCTTTCTTCTTCTAAGGCCATGGGGTAAGTACCCTAGGGGGTTCTAGACGTTGTAGGCTCCTCTGGGCAACAAATTCTTGCTAGGAAAGAGGTGATACATCTCTCAAAGAGTGTTCAATCAACAATTTTATGAGGCCATGGTGAGAAATAGAATTATCTTTCCCTTGTTGGGTTCCATGGGCACATTGTTCTAGAAATTTTAACAAAAAGTTTGGAACATTAACAGCTAATCCATGCCTCATATGGCTTAGCAGTTTGAAGTGGTAAGAATGCAGGTAAGAAAAATGACCTTCACAAGTTAAATAATTGATTATGAAAGCAGCGTATTCAAGGTATGGAGGAGGTAACGACACTCGCTTGCATCCCTGCTTTGAGACCTCTAAAGGTCCATTAGTGGGTATTGAAAATTATTCCCTTGTAGAGGCAGCATCTAAAGAAAAATTTTCTCCAACGGCTGGGAGCCCAGTTACCTCTATAGTTCTTTCTTCAGTTACAACAACTGTTAAACCCCATAAAGTAGCCCCCCCTTTGGAAAGGGTTCTCAAAATTTTGCCTGCAACCTCCTCATTAAAAGCATCTAAACTCAAAAAGTAATTCAGCCAACCACAAAGGCTGAATGGTTGGGCTGTTTGAGGATTTTGCATTAATAATTCATGAGCTACAGGCTCATGCCTTACCAGCTAACCACGTATGTTCACAGTTTTTCCTTAGTTGAACTCAACTCTTTTATGAGAATAAAAAATTTCCCTGTTCTGCTCTGGATCTTTTCTATTCCGCTGTCACTTTTCTCTTCTTTTCCAAAAATGAACTTTTTAAACAAGTAGTTTTTCTTTAAACAAATAGTTTTTGAATGTGATTTTCAATGAAAAACATGCAATAAAAAAGAAATGCAATCATATTTGGAAAGTTCCAGAAAAATAATAAAGAAAGATTATCTGAGCAGTTGTGACAGCATTGAAAGGACAAGTTTAAAAAGTGGATTATCCCTCCCCCTACTTAGAGTATGAAATGTGTCCTCACATGTACTAAGGAATAGGTAGAAATTAGGTAATAATGACTAATACAGACAATGCAATAAATGAATAAAATGAAATAAATCAAAAATGCGATAATCAAAAGATATTGCGTATCTTTCATTAAATGCTTGTATGTGCTGAGAAAGTTGATGACTTCAACATGAGATGATAGTTGGTAATGAGATCATAATTAAGGGTAGTGCAAATGAATGAGGTGGATGGGTGACATGGAAAGATGAGATGAATGGATGGAATGGATGGATTGTATGGAATATAAAGAAGTGAAATGTGGTGATAAGTGGAAACGAAAAAAATGGGTTCCCTTAAAAGGAAACCTTTATTATGAGCATGCATTATAAAATCACGGAGAAGCTATAGGAGAAAGGCTAAAGCCTTCGGCTATAGGAAGAGTAGTGGAAAAATCCTGAACAAACTGCTGCATGAATTCTTCTTTTGAGACTAGTTTGTGGTACAACCGGAGGCGGTGTCCATTAACTAACAACTTGAATCTAACAGGATCAATTGTAACAAGTTGCACTGAACCATTAGCAAATACATTCTCAATTTCATACGGGCCCAACCATCTGGTTTGTAATTTTCCTGGACTGTCCTTATATCGTGAGTCATAAAGTAGATCCCAATCTCCTACTTTGAATTTCTTCTCCTTAATGAATTTATCATGCCACCTTATTCGCTGATTTTGTATCATCTTAGTGTGTTGCAGGGCATTCTTTCGAAGCTCATCCAGAGCATTGAGTTGCATGATTCTGTCCTTTTTTGCATTTGTTAAATCCATGTCCATCTCCAGTGCTATTCTTAGAGTCTTATGTTCAAACTCTATTGGCATCACAACTGTTTTACCATACACCATTTCAAAAGGTGTATATCCTGTAGCAGTCTTCCAGGTAGTATGGTAGGCCCATATAGCTTCTGGTAACCTTGTGGCCCAGTCCTTCCTATGAAAATCTATAGTTTTAGTCAAAATGGCCTCTATGTCCCTATTTGAGACCTCAACCTAGCCATTGGCCTAGGGGTGATAAGGAGTTGATTTCCTATGTTGTATATTATATTCATTGACTAAAGCTGTGATAAGTGTAAAAGTAAATTGTGCTCCTTGATTTGTCACTATTTCCCTCGGAACACCAAACCTAGTAAATATTTCCTCGTAGAGGAATTCAGCCACTTTATTATCCCTAGCATGTTTCATAGGCTTAGCCTCTACCCATTTTGTGACATAATCTGTGCATACAAGTATGTAGGACTTACCATTGGAAGGTGGATCAATTGGTCCTACAAAATCGAGTCCCCATTTTTTGAAGAGTGCAACAACAACTTGTGGAAATAGAGGCATCTCATCAGATCGAGTTGGTCTTCCCATCCTCTGGCATCTGTCACACCTCCTGGTATATTTGGCTACATCTCTATGCAAAGTTGGCCAAAAGTAACCAGTATTTAAAATTTTCATCGCTATCCTTTTGGCAGCAAAATGTCCACCACATGGATCATCATGGCTAGCATGCACTATATCATGAGTGTCCTCCTCTAATACGCATCTCCTCATAACTTGATCTAGCCCTGTATAAAACATGCAATCTGCAATCCAAGAAAAGTTAAAGCTTTTCTCTACCAATAATCTCTTTTCCTTAGGGGAGAATTGAGGAGGAGTTCTTCCTGTGGCTAGATAATTTGCTATATCAGCATACCATGGGTGAATAACCTTGATTGCAAATAGGTGCTCATCAGGAAAGGAGTCTTCAATAATTGCAGAGTCATCTTGCCTTTGAAGTCTAGAAAGGAAATCAGTAACCACGTTGGCTTTACTTGGCTTGTCTACAATTGTAATATCAAATTCCTGCATTAGTAATAACTATCTTGCCAGTCTCCTGGATATTGTAGATTTGTTCATGAGATACCAGATTGCGGCATGATCAGTATGAACAAATATCTGATAACCAGTGATATAATGCCTAAATTTATTGAGGGCATAAATGATTGCTAACATTTCTTTTTCTGTAACAGTGTAGTTCAATTCAGCTGCCTGCAGATTTTTGCTTATGTAATAGAGTGTATGTTCTATTGAACCATCCTTCTACTCTAACACTATGTCAATGGAATAATCTGATGCATCTATATGAATATGAAATGGAAGTGACCAATCAGGTCCTTTCAGAATAGGTGTCTATGTAAGGGTGACTTTTAAATCAAGGAATACTTTTTCACATTCTTCTATCCAAGAAAAATCTGCATCTTTCTTCAACAGATTGTATAAAGGGCCTACTGTTTGGCTGAAGTCCTTGATGAATCTTCTATAGTATCCGACATAGCCTAGAAAGCTCCGTACCTCTTTTTTCTTGGCAGGAGAGGGTAGCTTAAAGATGACTTCAATCTTAGCAGGATCAACCTGAATTCCTCCAGCAGAAATATAGTGACCAAGTACTATTCCCTCCTACATCACCATGAAGCACTTTTGACTATTCAGTGATAAGTTGTGATCTCCACATCTCTGTAGTACTTTCTCCAAGTTGGATTGAGCTTCCTCAAATGTCGTACCATAAACAATAAAGTCATCAATATATATTTCCATGCAATCATATGAGATGTCTGAGAAGATACTTATGACTGCCCTCTGGAAAGTTGCAAGAGCATTACAAAGACCAAAAGGAAAAATTGAATAGGAAAATATTCCCCAAGGGCATGCAAAAGTAGTCTTTTCTTGATCCTCAGGAGCAATCTTGATTTGATTGTACCCACTAAAGCCATCTAAGAATGAGAAGTGCTTTTTCCCTGCTAAATTATCTAGAACTTGATCAATGAATAGAAGAGGAAAGTAATATTTCTTTGTTGCCAAGTTGAGCTCTCTGTAATCTACACATACCCTCTATTTTCCTCCTTTATTAGGAACAATGACCAGTGGGGAAACCCACTGACTATCGGAGATTGGGTAGATAAAACCAGCTGCTAACATTTTTTGCAACTCTTCTTTAACAATTTCTCTCAAAGTTAAATTAATTCTTCTTTGAGGCTGCCTGATAGGTTTGAAATCACTATTAATATATATGTGATGTGTACAAAGTTTTGGGTCTAAACCCCTCAAATCCCCATAGTCCCATGCAAAAGCTCTTTTGTGGGCTTACAACATTGTGGCTAGGGCAGTTTGTTGAGATGGAGGCAACTTATTATTAATATGCAGATAGCGTCCTGGAGATACTTCTATCTATTTGGTGAGATCATTTATTGAGGTTGTTGATAAAAGTGGTGCCTGTATATCACATAATAGAAAATCATGTTGGCTCTCAAGATTCAATTGCTGCAGAAAACATTGCTGAGAATGGCTATCCAAACAGATGGGCTATTCAAACTAGAACTAAACTGCAAAATTTAGAGAAGCAGGTTATCTTCACTCTAAAGCTGGGAAAATGGATCAGTTCATAGCATCATTAACTGAGCTAATGAATTGACTTCTTCAGATTCTTCTCCTAGATCTGGCCAAACTGGTTGAGACAAATCTGGTAGAGGTTGTCCAGGTGGGTATAAAGCCAATTTCTTCCTGGACTGACCATCAGAAATTGTCATGTCTCTTGAATGACATCCTATAAGGGCATCAGCTGTAGCTAACCAAGGTATGCCTAGGATAATAGGATATCCTCCTAAGGTTGCCTTAGTGGACAATATAGTGAAATCAACAGGGTATTCCCAAGATTCAAGGGTGACAATAACATCTTCTATCACTCCATTAGGTGTAACCATGGAACTATCAGCAAGCTGTAGGATAGTTGGTGTAGACCGAATGTTTGGAATATTCACTCCATAGTGTGCTTGGTCATCACATTAATGGCTGCACCAAGGTCAACCAAAACATTTCTTACTACTTGACCATTGATATTTATTTTTACTACTGGACTTCCAGGATCAGTATATTTTGGAATGTCAATATTCCCTAACATAATATCGGCTAACTATCCTAAGACATGGATAGTTTGGGGATCTTTTTTCTTTCTTCCTTGTTTCTTTAAACAAGCCTCTTTAATGGTTTTTCCATAAACTAGAACATCTTTAATGGCTTGAAAAAGAGGAATTTGGACTTGTACATTATTTAGCTACTCCAAAATATCAAAGGTGGGTTCTTCAATGGTCTTGGGTGTAGTAATATGTAATCTCTGAGGAAAAGGTGGTGTCGCCTGAGGCTGTAGGATAGGTTCCTTAGAGGTAGTAGGTGAGACATGTATATCTTTTGCATGATCAGTAGGTTGTTCAGTAGCAAAGTTTGGAATCTCTATTATTACAGGTGGCTGTGAAGCAGGGAGAGTGGTTCCAGACCTGAGATGTATATCATTGATATTCAGGGCATAAGATGGATACTAGTTGACTTCTGTAAAATACATAGGTTGATGTTGTTGCTGCTACTAATTATTGGGATTTGACAATTGTTGAGCAGGCATAGGCATTTGTTTTGGAGGGCCAGTATTTGCTATAGGTGCTGCAGGAGGAGGCATAAGGGTCAGAGATTATGGCTGTTGAGACTGCAAGAATCCAGGGGGTTGGTTCTACCATTGCTAAGAACCTCTCCATTGAGGGTTTTGCTGCCAGTTACCTGGAGGTGGAGTCCATTGTCCTTGTGGGTGCTGCCAACCTCCTTGAGGGGGTTTCCATTGAGGGCTCTGATAGTTAGACTAGTATGGTTGAGGAGCATTCCAAGGTGGAGATGGGCCATATGTAGGTTGCCATTGGTTATTATAATTAGAGTAAGGATTACCAAAAGTCAAAGGATTTTGAGGCATACCTTGTCTTGGAGCCCATGGTCTCCTTTGTGCAACAAAGAAGACTTGGTCATCATCACCTTCTATCATCTTAAAATCAATAGGTAACTATTTAGCCTCCATGTTGGCCACCAATTTGCATCTGCAGTCACGTTTCTTCTGTCTACAATGTGGACAGAACTCAGCCAGGATTGCCTCAGCCTCCGCATGTTTCTTGCGAGCTTGCATGGTATCCAACTATGTAGCCATGTTGTTTATGATGTCTTGCTTGAAATCAGACAACAAATTTGTGATCTCCATTTGGGAACTCTGTTGGAAGAAGACTTTCCCACTGTAGCTTGATGACCTCTACCCTTCTTCACATTTGGTCGGGAGTAATTGAGACATATCTTCATGAGATCATCCCAAGATGCTTGAGTGATATCACCGCCTCCCATTAGGTCCAAGGAATCTATGTAGGTATCATTGATTCCCCTTAGAAAAAGTAATTTCTGAGATTCTTCATTAAGAGTATGGTCTGAATTCTTTTTCAGAGAAAACAAGAATCTTGATATATAATCCTCCAGACTTTTATCTTCCTTCTGTTGAATTCAAAATATGTCATCACCTTTACTGCCACTCTTATAGTATTCCTTGTATTTCTCAAGAAATTTTTTTTGCATGGCTGCCCAACTATCTACAACACCCCTTCCCAAACTCATGAACCATCTGAAAGCTCCCTCCTTCAAAGTAGCAGGAAACAATTTCAGTTTGTGAGCATCTGAAGTGTAGTCATAACTGTGATAGAGGATATCAAACTCGAACAAGAAGGTCTCTAGGTCTTCTATAACTAAGCCATAGAACTTGGGAAGTAATGAAGAAGGAATATTCTTAAGGTTGTCATTGTTTTGTTGAGGAATAATGGGGAATTCAAAAGCAAGAGGTCAATTTGGTGGATTGCATGTCGTGTTCACTTGACCAAGTATAGGAGCAAATGGATTTTCTTCAGGTTCTTCATCAAATGGGACAAATAGCAAGTCAGCACATAGACCATCAACAAATGGGTCAATATCTAAGTCTCCTTTGTCCTCAAATAGGCTATAAGCTGGTTCAATTTTCTTAACAATGAATGGTAGGTTAGGGAGAAATCTTCCATGAGCGTCTCTCCTTCTATGCATGCAATGAAAATGGATGGTATTTTAAAAGATTTTGAAAATACTTGAAAAACTACTGCTAACAATGACTATAGCAGGTTCTTAGATTGACACCATCCCTGACAACGGCCCCAAAAATGGTCACGCCCACAAAAGGATATGAAAATCACAGCAAAACCTGTCCTGGGAATTGGATATTCCAGCAAGTGACTAATACCTCTTTGTGGTCGTTCATTTACTTATCAAACCAGGTAACGTAAACTTTAAATGGAGCGGCACTATATGTGCACGAAGAACTGGTTTCAGTCACGAGCTATTGAAAATAAATACTTGGAAAGGAATTCTATCTATGCTAGAGGAAGGTAATGCAAAGTTCTCCTAACTCAATCATAATCTAACCAAAGTAGAAATCGTAATAGCTACAATTGAGAGACAAACTATAAACTAGCCTTATGCTGTAGGAACAAACACAGGGATGGATTCCCAATGCTGCAGGAACAGTATAAGACTGAGCTTGTGCTGAAACTTCAAAAATAAAATCTAGCTTGAATTAACAAAGAATAAGCAACTACTCTCCTATAGATACTTACTAAGTGGGCCCCCTTAGCAAGCATCAACTAATTGACATAGAAGATTGTGCTCAAAACTCCAAATTTTTATTCATAACATGAAATCATTTACATTGACTGTTTTGCTTCAGAAAACTAACAAAAACTCTGATTCATATTATAACTCTAACTCTTACATAATTTGCTTCTCTATCTATCTCCTTCTCTGTTCACCCATGCAGGAGGAACACTTATTTTTTAACTAGGAGAACAACTAACTAACTAACCCTAATAGAGAAAGATGTGGATATAAAATGTATCCCAAAATCAAGGAACATACTTCATAAATGAGTTTATCTGTTCAACCTAATCTAGAGAGAATCTAGCACTCCACTCTTTCTAGATTAAATGTCATTTAAAATCCTTCCCAATAGTTTTGGTCAAAGAGTCTTCGATAGAGCTTCCTCGAAGTCGTGCAGGAAATGGACTTTACTGCAAGGTCGAGATAGGTTGTGCTTGACTTAATCATACTTTCTTCACCAACCTACAAAACACAAGGTAATAGATGCGAAAGAAAAGGCACATGGCACATACACAACATCCATTCATTAATCACATATTTAAATCTATTTCATCATTCAAAAACTACATGCGTTATACCAGTCATTTGGGAAGTCAACAGGGTAATAAATATAGACATGTCAACATGATCGGCTACAAGAACATGAAAGTGTATTGCTACAGGATATCCCCCAATAAAAGGTTTCAAGAGAGTTAAACAACCATAAACAACAAAAGTAAAGGTATTAAAAGTACACCATTATATCCAAATTATGAGCATATTTTGGGCTCATCAATAACATTGGACTAGGTGTCTTCATTGAGCTTGTAACTTACATACTCTTGAGGACAGACACAAACATCTTCATTGTCAAACTGAAAACCATTGATAGTTTCTTCATTGCAGCTGCTTGTAGTTGATCTTGCCAACTGAAATTCATTGCATGCTTTGTCACTTACAACTGATATATTGACATTCTCAAGAGAATTCCCTAAATCAACAAATTCTTGTCTCATCATGAAGACTTGTATCAAATCTACATTCAGTTGTAAACTTGACATGATCAATTGTACCATAATATTGTGTATCACATATATTTTCTTCAAAGAGTAAATCCAATTCATATCCCTCATCATGTTCTTGGCTCAGAAAACTTGGAATCCCATTGTTCCTTGCAACATCACATTCATTGCATGAAGGGAAAGTCTCGTCAATACAATGTGAACTGAGAAGATTACTCAAGAAATTATCTACCTCATTGTAGCCTTTAATTGCTACAAAAAAATTTCTCTTTGGTTTTGCATTTTTAGAGGAGATGGAGGAAACTTCAAATGTCTCATTTCTCTCATCGTATCTTTCATCATCATGGCTGCAATTTTCATTTGAGTGTATTTATTCTATAGGTTGTTCGAAGACAACTTCCTCATCACCTAATGATGCATCCTTATTATCTTCTACCTTCTCAAGTATGCATTTATCTATATTCAGAATTACAAACATTTGATCATTTGCACTCACACAGTGATTGGTTTCACCATCATGTTTACCCAAAACTGAAGACAACACACTTTCACATATTCAAATTCCTTATTTTATCCAATTCATTTAAGAATGTGTAAGTCATCTACATACTCAACATTGTAGAATCTTTTAATAGTGCACTAAATCCTTCTTCAAAGGCTTCAAAATACATATGGATGCAATCAGGAGTACTAGGTCTAAAACTTTTTGGGATTAGTGAAAGATCAACAAAAAATATATGACTAAAATCAATGATTGAATCTTTGTTTTGTTTTCTAATCTGCTTTAAGCTTGTGACAAGGTCAGAAGGTTCTCTTGCAAATTATTTTCTATAATCAGCCATGAGTTCATCCTAGAAAGGAAAAGATTTCTCAGGAAAACTTAAGTACCAATCCCTATCTCTTGCTTCAAAAAATTTGACAAAAATTATCATCCACATATCTTGATATCCAAATGAGTGTTTCTCCATGCAGCTAGAATTTTTTTTGACATGTGCATCTCCTTCACAAACATTGTATCCATTAAATCTAGGCATTATCTTATAAACTTGAGTTGGAATACCTTCAACCTTGTAATCAACCCATGAAAAATATAATTGATCATACAATGGATCAAAGGAATTGACAAAAGGTGCATTAACTTGAAAAGTAGATACATTATTATTGTCTCTTAACTAGGCTTGTAGAGATATCTAGTGCCATTTATCCATCTCTTTAAGTCCCCTTTCGAACACAACTTTCCATTACAGCCTTATCTTGGGTTTTTGCACTCTTGGATTCTTGCACTTTGGGGTGTCAAATGTTTTAGGATTACCAGACTTCTAACACTTCTTAACAAGTTGCATCAAAGTGTCTATAGGTATGGCTATTTTAACCTGATGATCCATGGATATTTACAAATTAGGGCTCACCTGATTGTGCATAATCATGGCCATGAAAAAATGATGGACAACAAGGATAACTACTAATATGATGGTAACCTTTGCTTGAAACATATGTCAATGCAAATGGATGGAAATCCCTGGGATATGGAAATTAATTCTAACCATCCACACTAGCAAATATTTGAGCACTAGACAAAATATTTCAATGGAACTACAATTGCATTTAATATAACATATCTAGCTAATGGGAGTGTGCAAACTCAATATTACTATTCTTTCCCTCTGTTAGTGCTAATCACTCAATAGGGAACCAAATTTTTTCCTAAAATGTTCAAATATGGTTTTTATACACAATTTTCTTAAAAAAAAAAGTGAAGAATACTTAGAAATGTTGTAGCTGCTGCAATTTGTTCTTGACTAGAACCATTGTAGATCTGGAACTTTTCTTCAAATCTTCAACAGTTTTTCTTATAGATTCAACACCTCTCTTTATAAAGAACTGAACTTCAAGCAATATGAAGTTCTTTCATAGATAAATCTCCTTCTAAGTTCCTTTCACAAATAGAGCACCACAAATCATGAAATCTTCATGTTCACTGCAACAAATTCTTTCTCCAGGTTTGAATTCTTTCAATATTTGAACTAAATTCATAATGGAAAATAATATGACTCTATGCAAATGATATGACTCTATAATAGAACAATCTACAATTGGAGATTCTCAAATTCTTCCTAGTAGAGTCACCATTATGTTGGTGTTCCAAATCAACTAGTCCAATGAATCCTAAAGAATTAGCCAATTTCTTATAGTCATACTCAAAAAGGGATTTGTCCAACTAACAAGATTTGGTCGAAGACTGAAATCTTCTGCACTTCTGGCTCTATAGGACCAAGGTGGGTCAACCTATACAATTCCCAAAGAATCAATTCAATTATACACAGACATTTCTTTATATAGCAGATAACTCCCAATGAAAATAAACCAAGGAAAGCAATGATAACCACAAATCTGACTAAATTCTTGGTATATCTTCCACTTACTCAATAATTGGGAAGCAAAACATTAAACCTCAACCAAACAACAAGGATTTAAAATGATTTTTATTTTAAAATGTTTCTAAGAATGCATCAAGCTAAATGACAGATTAGTGCCTAATTTTGGGCCATGGAGTCAAATGCATAAAATGAATTCATCAACAAATGAACATCAACTGGTGGATTCAAATTTTTAATGCATTACATCAACATATCCACTCCTATTGTTAATCAAATTCTCCTTATTAGATCCAACCTACACACTTGAAATCACAATTATCTACTCAAAGTAATTTAACCATTTCATTGAAACAAAACCATGAATAGACAAAATAATCTCAAGAAATTTGAGATGAAAAAATCAAACATACTTTATATTATTGAATTCATATGACTTAAAATATACAAATCTCAAGACAATTTGATGGAATTCCTTATTTATTTGCACAAACTGGTTGATATTTACTTATGAAATTAGCAATTATAGCTTTATAGAATCAATTCATGACTTGAGTTTAGCATTTCTCTATCTACCCAACCCCACACAAGAATTTAGAACCCCTTACAATGAGAGAAGAATGAGAAGATATAGAAGAAAATAAATTTCTAGAAGAAGCCCAATAGTTGATCTATTGAAGACACCTAGAAGCCTCTTTCTTGTTGATTAGCAAAAATAAAAGCCATCTCTCCTCTCTCTTCCTTCAACAATTTTTCCCTCTCAATTTTCCTTTGCTTCAAGTTTCTTAGCAACAAAATTTTTTCCCATATGGATAATTTCACCATTTTACCTTGCTATATAAAAATGCCTCTTTCCTGTGAAAACTCTTGTGAAAGCCTTTGTTGCACTCTATAGTTTCACTTCCATTCACTTCCAGCAAATATTTCATCTTTCTTTACAAAAGAGTCTTTTAGACAGTGACTATTTTATTCATTCTACTCCATGCACTTTCACATGCCATTTTGCCTCACCTTAAAATTCTTTTGCAATGCACACATTTAAATGTTGCATTGCGAAACATTTTATTCACCCTACATATTACATTTCAATTTTTTTCTTACCATTTAAAACAAACTTCAATCAACCCCCTTTAAATATTTCATTTTATTCATTTATCTTACCCCTGCCTGTTCACATGGGAATGTTTAAATTTTGTTTGGGGTTAAATATTTAACCCACCCCCACTATATAGACTGTAGACACCCAAAAATGTCCTCTTAAAATACCTTGTCCTGACATTACATCATTTAGACATCTTGTAGCATATTTTTCCCTAGGTACCCATGTCATCATTTAATTAGTTAAATAAATCTTATTTAACTAATTTCATTTATTCCCTATTTATCTTAATCCCTTCTTCTATATTTAAATAAATATTTATTTATTTAATTATTCATGACAATTTATCCTCTCTAATTAAATAATTATTTTAATTGTTTAATTAGTCATTTATCTATTCTCCTATAATTAAATAAGTCTTTATTTATTTAATTATCTTTTTCACCTTCATCTATAATTAAATAATGATTTTATATTATTTAATTATCTTTCCATATAATCCCTATCCTTTAATAGATAATGTTTTTATCATTATTTAATAAGTTTATCATTTCATTATCCTTCTAATCTTTTTCAAGATTTATTTCCTTTAAAAGAGAAAATCAAAATCTTTCTATCTTTTCACATTTTATCTTGTTTTATTTCCTTTTTTGTCAAAAATAAAATCTCATCAAATCTTCTTCTCCATCCACATCAAAGCTCTATAAATATGGCCTTTCACAACCCATTTGGAAGAGGAGCTTTTGAGTACCCTTACTCTGTTGAATTATCTCTACAATCTTTCATCATATTTCATCCATCATCCTCCATCTTTAAACCTTTGCTATATCATTATGTTGCTGAAGTGAGTGACCAACATTCCTTCATCAACAATCCTTTGAAATCTTGCATTCTCATGTGAGGTTGAGAAGAGCAATGGAGATAAATTGAGTTTAATGTGGATTTGGGTCTGCATTCATTTGTTATTGTGATTTTCATGCTTGCTCATACTCTATTGTGCTAGTTAGAACTTGATATATTTCTATTTTAGTTTTATATCTGATATTTCCCTATCTACATTGGTGAACCCAACTTTCTAACCCTTGTTCTTTTGAGCCTAAGTTGTGAGTTTGATTTTGTAGGTCAAGGGTTTTTCTAAAGAGGGATTGAAGATTAAGTTTTTATAAGATATTTAAATTGGAAAAATAGCCTCACCATTGTGATCAGAGGGATTGAGCGACAAATTTTGACATATAATTTGATATATTTTGCTTGTAGAAATTTTTTAATTTTTTTGAATTCCTTATTATTGCAAGTGTAGAGTGAATATTTATTAAAGGGTTTTGTTGAATGCACTAAAATTGTATATATTGCATACTTTTATTAATAACATCTTGATTTTGTTGTATATATATCAAATCATTTTTTTTTAACTTACAGAGTTTTGATGACAAAAATATGTGAATATATATTCACATATGCTTGCAGCCTGTGGAGTATATCCACACAACCTGTGGTTTGCATGGTCATGTAGGGTTTTCAAATTCTATTCACTCTTTATTCAAATCTAACATGGCTACATTCTTTCAAAAGTTAAAATTTTATATAAAAAAAATCTTTAGCCTTTTATTTCTTTATGATTACCTCTTTTTTTAAAAGGTTTTAAATCAAATGTTAATTTGTTTTCTTTTTTGTTTTTCAAGGATTTAGCTCCAGGTCATATGGGAGACCATGGACTATGATAAATAGACACCCAAAACCTAGTCACAACCTCTGGTCATGTGGGGGCTGAAATTTAGGCATTTAGGGGGTTAATCTGGCTCCTTCCTTTAGGGGTTTAATCTAGCTCCTTCCTTTAGGGGTTTAATCTAGCTCCTTCCTTACATGCATTTTTCTAAAATAGAAATTTTACTCAAATGGGCATGACTTTTGCATAACAACTCAAACTTTAAAAATTCAATAAGCATTGGAAATATGACTCAAAAAACTATGCAATGGTGAAGACCATTTTAGGTGACTGTATCATTTTTAGTACACTTTTATCAGTCAAAGTCAAATTTGCATTTAAACTTCAAAAGAGAATATCTTGAGCAAAATTGATCCACTATCAATGGTTTTTTTTTTTAAAGTGCATGAAATATTCTTAATTTTCTATTTCTATAATCCATTCAACTATATCAAGTCATCTTAATTAGACTTTATCATAATTCCTCTTTTTCACATGACTTTCTTCTATGCAAGTTTGCTTGGTCTTTCTCAATTTTGTGGCTTGTAGGTGAATCAAAAGAGCTATAGCAGCATTGATATCAGTCACAACATCAACTTGGAAAGTGAATAATCAGGTGCACACATCCGATCTATCATTTCTTAATCTTGTTTGTCACACATTTGGATTTGGGATCTTAAAATGAATTTTGTCTTCAATCACATATCAAAAATTTGGTCTAAAGATTAACCACTATCTTCCTACACATTCGGTTTTGGGTTAAAAAGAACAAGTGCTTCCATTGTTTTCTTACACACATTTCATTTCTAAGGAAAATTAATCACTGCGAGTGTGAATCAAGTGTGTGTGTCCTCCAAAACACCTCACTTGGTTTTCTTTTGTCGTACCTTTCTCAATGTTAGTGTAATTAATATTTAATTAAACTTGCATAACTTTACTCAGGTAATATTTAATTCCTAGGTTAATTAATTCTCATCTTTATCTTATTGAGCTATCTTGTTGCTCAAGATAAGATTAGAGTTATGCATCTTTGCTTTTATAAAGAAAATCATATCTTGTAATTAAGAATTCCTGAATAATATTATTTTTCACATCTTTATGCAAAGCTCTGCTTTTTCTATTTTTCTCTTCTATGGAAGGCTTTTCTAGTTTGTAGTTCAGATCTTGGTTTCTAACATGGTATCAGAGCCTTGATTTACAACCCCTTCTCAATTTTTTAAGAAAATCATTGTAGAGTTTGTTCGGGATTCCTCAAGGGTATCATGCCTTGAGTTCATTTATGAGGAATTTTGGATTAGATTGGGCTTCACCATTGGATTCAGAGCACTAGAAAAAGTCAGGATTGAATTTTGTTTTTCAAATTTTGGCCATCGTTTGCCAGATCCATGAGGGTTTGAAGCTGGGATTTTTTGCAAGTTTTGGAGGTAGCCAATTTTTTGGAGTAGTTTGAGTAGAAACGAAGGTCACCATTGCATTCGCAGTGGCCAAAAACCCTAAGATCACCTTTTGTTTCATCGATTTTGGAGAAGTTGGTCTGAAAGGAAAAAAAAATTGCCTGGCGAGCCGTACGGCCTCCCCAACACGCACTCCAAGGCACAAAAATCAAAAAACTTTTAAAAAAGACACTTTGATGAAATACGGGCCGACATTGCCAGTGCAACATGATCCCACTACCTGGCAGCCACCAAGCGGCCACCGAAATGCCACCACCTGTAGGCTCAACCACCTGAGCTCCGCCAATCTCTACATAGCCCCCTGCCCCTTACGCTCAAGCCGAGGTCACAGGGGGGACCAAATGCTATGCGCTTAGCCCTCAGCCAGACCCTTCTTCACACCGATGGTCATGTGGGTGACCAGGGGCTCCACCCTAGCCCCCAGCTACTAGCCCCCTGGTCCTGCATGCAACTAGGGGCCAACTTTTTTTTAGCCCCCTAGGGGCCCTGTAGCCCTTATTGGGCCTTCTGGAGCTATTTTCACCAAATTAGGCATTTTTTTTGCGTACGATCTCTATTTTTCACAAGCAAGATACTGTTGGAAACCTGATTTCAATGCCAATCTAGTAGTGTAGGTTTTTTTACCATATTTTTCTCCAAATTTATTTTGCAGGTCCTTGAACTTAGTTGTTGTTGTTTTCACTCTGGAGGGCATATCTTTTGACTCAGGGATCCTTTTTTGTCATTCTTGCGGCATTGGAAAGATGGTTCAATCCTCTACATAGATCTGAGGTATATTTTTATTTTCCATTTATGTACATTTAGCATTCTCTCCTTTTACAATCATTGGGTTATTGTAATAAATGAACTGAGATAAAGTTCCATCAGGGGGGTTTCTTGCATAGTAATTTGATTAGAGTGTGCATGCACTTTGATCTTCATCTTGTTTTGATGGCAACTCACATGGGTTATCTGGTTTCTTAGTTTCTTTTGCCCACATTTTTTTCTCTAGCTTGACACATATCAGATTCACATCGATTCACACTTTAGATTGAGAGCCTATGGTTAATGATCTGCATTGGATCCATCTCAGTTTGAGGGCCATGTTTTTATGGTTAATGTTCTAGATTCTATATGGTACTCCTTCCCATGGAAGATTTTCAATCATAGTTTGGCATCAACATTGAGATACATGGTTTCTAGATTCTGTCATCATTTCATCTACTGTTGCTTCACAAATTCCAGGGTTGTTCTAGTTTGTGAGTTTTCCAGTGTTCCATGGCATCGGGTATGATATTAGATTATTATGATTCCATTTTTGGTTTCAGTTGTAGACAAAAGTATCTTTCCTTGATTGTCAGATTGTGGTTCCATTGTTACTCCACAATATTCTTCTAGTGTTTCTTTGCAACAGTCATCTCATTGTAGGGGGGTTTTGTCCCACCAGGTTTTCCTTCTCTACCTCATTATTGCATTTGTACTTGGGTACCTAATTAGGCCTTGTTTTCGGGACCCATTCATGCTTTCTTGCATTCATCTTAGTTTTAGGTGCATGCTTTTTAAGTCTCCCTAAGTTGCACTTATGGAGGGGTGTTAGTGTAATTAATATTTAATTACACTTGCATAACTTTACTTAGGTAATATTTAATTCCTAGTTTAATTAATTCTCATCTTTATCTTATTGAGCTATCTCGTTTCTCAAGATAAGATTAGGGTTATGCATCTTTTCTTTTATAAAGCAAATAATATCTTGTAATTAAGAATTCCTGAATAATATTATTTTGCACATCTTTATTCAAAGCTCTTCTTTTTCTATTTTTCTCTTATGTGGAAGTCTTTTCTAGTTTGCATTTCAGATCTTGGTTTCTAACACTTAGGAGGCCTTCTTGGAGCACACACCCCTCCAAGGGACAACCTCAATCAAGTGTGAATCCAAAGACACACTCCTTTGGGAGTTGAAATCTTGTCACTCTTGGCTAAGCCCCAAATAACTTTATACCTTTAGGAAGTGAAGGTGAAGGATGGGTTACCCCTTTCTCCTAACTTTGTGGTAGGATTTTGCTTCCAAATCATTTCTTAGTCAACCTTGTGCAAACTAGCTTGAGACGTAATTTTCCATAACCACTTGACTAGTTCTAGGACTTGTTGATGTGTCTTCCTTGAGTGTGTGCTTAATCATCACATTCCTAATTTCAAATTAAAACTTTCTTATGTGTCTCGCATGTGTGATCATTTTTTTGCAAATTTCCATATCAAGCTATAAGCACCAACACATACAAAAATTATTCCAGTCATCTCTAATCATCCTGCAACAACTCAAAACATTCCCAAAACCATCAACAAAAAATTTCTAACCCCTATCCTCCATTTTCATCCTCAACCTATGAATGAAACAAAAGGATTGAGTATCTTGACCATCATTTGAAAGAGCTTGAAAAATAACTAGAATCCCAACATTTGAATGAAGTGATGCAATCATCTCATAATCCTTTATCCTCACCCAAAACTACATCATCCAAGTTCAATGTCCATTACTTTTTGCAAAGGCTAAATGAGAAACCCAAATCTAAGTCCTCAAACAAAAATAATATTGTGCAATCTTACCATGTCATGCATCTATCTTCATCTCGCATTGAGTCTTCCATCCAAGTTAACGATTCCATCCAACCATCCTTTCTTATCATACCATAAACATCCAATGGTTCATGTCAATCTCTTAGTCTAAAGCATGCTAGCATAGACTCCCTTGCACATCAAGATCAAAGTATTCTTACCACTCCATCCAATGATACCAAAAATCTCCAACCCCTTCCAATCTTTGACCAAGATCCCATCTCTCAAGAACCTCATGGTGATCCCCTTATCTCTTTTTGTTTCATCCAATATGATCCAATTCCATGTCAAGAGAAAAGTATCCTTCCAAATCCTTTGTCCACCTCATCCAATAAATCCATAAAATATCATGATTCCATCATATCCAATGATCAAGATATGCTTTCCAAAAGATATCAAGATTCCCTTCCTCACCAAGATCAAGATATACCTCCATTCAAGGATACCCTTTCATTCCATGATAATTTTCATCCTTATCATGATCAAGACATGCCTTTCATACCACTTCATGATGATTCCATACCTAATAAAGAGCAAGCTACTCCATCTCCTACACCTCATGATCCTTTTCCAAGTCAAGATCAAAGTACCCCATCATCCCCATGTCAAGATCCTATCACCCATTCTAATTCCTCATGATTACAATCCTCCACAAGAGTCTATCACCCCTATTCAAGCTATACATGAGCCCCTTATCTATCAAATGGGTTCCATCACTTTTATCCAAGGTGGTTTACTCCAAGATCTTGTTATTTCTTTCATATCACATCCACCTCATGATGAACTTGCATCTTATTTCATAAACAATACATATCCCATTGGCAAACGGATTTTTCAAAATATGAACTACAAAGGAAATGGATCAAGCCTTCATGAACAAGGTATCCTAGAACCCCTTTATATCCAATAAAATGCATATTATCATGGCCTTGGTTGTATACCTCACACTCAAGACATTGTTACCCATTGTAAGGCCAAATTCCATCAAAATAAACCAAAGTATCCTAGTCCATCAAACCTTCCATCTATCTGAGGTCCTTATCCTAGTCCATCAAACCTTGCATCTATCCTTGGTCCTTATCATCCAAACCCTAGTTCCTCAACCCTTCCATCCATATTGGAGCCCTAAATCCCTCCATCTCCTATTCATCAAGAACAAAAAAGGCACACATCCTTGATTCCCTCTCAAAATTCTACCTACAATAACCCATCCATAATACCTCCATATCATTCATCTCCATCCACCTATCCCATTGCTCTTGGAAGCAATTTGGGTGCCAAATTTCAAAAGCCTTCATATCAAAATCCACATATACCAAAGGATCAACATGTCTCCTCAAAGAGACATACAAAAATACAAGAAAATCTTATCCAAATTCAAAAGATAAAAATTCAAATGCCACAAAGGCCCACAAATCAAAAGGAAAATTTTCAAAAGCCACAAAGGCCAATAAATAAAAAGTAAAATTATCAAAATCCACAAAGTACCATAACACAAAAAGAAAAATATCAAAGGCCACAAAGGCCCATGAATCTAAAATCAAAGTCAAAAGCTATGTGGATTCCTAAATGCCTCATAGAAGCAATAAAATCAAAATTAGAATCCAAACTTGCTTATCCAAAAACTCCATCTAATTCTAAATATCCCTTATCACCACCATCCATTTTGGGTCCTTATATCCCAAAATCCCCATCCACTACTCTATCTAAATATCTAAATTCAAGAGCCACTTCTCTTCCATCACTCCACCACCCTTGAAGGTGTGTGTTTATGTTGATCTTGCCATCCTTTTTGTATAACCATCAACAAGAATTCCAATCTCCTATTCATTATCCAACATACATCCCCCATTATCCTCCTTTAACCCAAACCTTTGCATAATTCCTTAGCTTCTTCCATCATACCATTAGTCTACCAATGCTTATGAGCCTAATCCTAATTGCGATGACTTATTAGAGCACATATTCAAGGGATATTAGCCATAAAAATTGATTCTTGAGTCCTCCCTCCATCTTCCTATCATGCATATATTATCTTCCATATTCATTTATAGCTATCCATATCCTATCTTACATATTTCTCTTGCACTTTACACTTGGGGGAAATTTCCATCCACCATGTCATTAATTTCCATTATCCTCTTTACATTCATCCTTTACCTTTCCACCTTTTGATCTTGACAAGGCTAAGGATCTTCTTGAATGTCATACATCTTATCATATACACTTTATCCATATCTTCCATACCTTATCCTAGACCTTATCCATATTCCACCATCTGATCTAAATACATCATTTCTTTTCTTCCTTGGTCTTGATGAGGAATAGGGGAAAAATACTTAGGAATTTGTGTCCATATCTTATCTAGTTGATCTTGATCATCATATTCATTAGCCTTATCCATTCTTCGGTTAAAATGTCCAGAAAAAGTACATAAAAATCATAAAATGTCCTAAAAAAAATCAATAAAAATAAAAAAAATGTCCTTAAAAAATCCAAAAATATCTAATATTCTAAAAATACAAAAAAATCAAAATTTCCCCAAAAATACAACAAAAAAAAGGGAAAAAGGTCCTAAAGAAAAAAGAGAAAAAAAATTAAATATCCAACAAAAATCCAAGCAATAAAATCAATCCATCCAATCACTTCTTCGAATGTCATCTAATCAATCCATCACGTCAATCCACTCATCATCCAACCATTCAACCAAGCGTGAAATCACAATACTGTGTCTCACCTTTTTCCCAAGATGGACATTTACATTAATATTTTTAACTAAATCTTCATCTTCTGAGCCCTATAGTAGCTAAACCATAAAGAATTTGAAAATGATGTGAACCAGTGATTTGTGGCAATTTGTGTGTAGATTCTAAATATATATATATATATATTTTTTTGAAATAAATCATGAATCTTTCAACATCTCCTTTAATAACTGGTTCTAGACAAAAAACAACATTTTTAGAAAGTAATGTTTGTGTCATACAACATAAATTTTTTTCTATAAAGGATTCAATTCTAATTTTTGGAATATAGAGTCTAAACATCAATATCTAGGGAAAGGATATTTTTTCATAATTTATTGTTGCATTTTTTTTTTTAAATAATTTTTGAAGTCACTGTAACTATAATTTGGACATACATGTGTGTTGTACAACCTAAATTTTTGTGTATATAGAAAAGTCCAATTTTTATTTTTTGGGTGAAACAAGGAAATCAATATTTAGGGAATGGATATTTTTTGAAATTTTTTTACAATGGTTTGCTATTTTTCCACCTCTACACAACAAAGAGCTCGATGTTAAAAGAAAAACCTATGTTTACTAGAAATTGAAAATTAAATACATGATAAAATGAAAATATCTAAAACCTATACTTGTTGGAAAGCTAGTTTCAAGGGATACAATCTTGAAAAATATAATTTTTAAAT
This sequence comes from Sequoia sempervirens, assembly GCA_007258455.2. Taxonomy (NCBI): domain Eukaryota; kingdom Viridiplantae; phylum Streptophyta; class Pinopsida; order Cupressales; family Cupressaceae; genus Sequoia; species Sequoia sempervirens. The sequence continues at coordinate 200,915,487 of VDFB02000003.1, forward strand.
GATGTTATTTAATCCCTCAAAATGTAAAGAAAAAATGGTTTTTTGCCAACATTTTGATAGTTGTGAAGGAGACTCCATTGTGGGTATGATTTAATGCTATAGGGGTTCTATCCAAGGGAGTTTGATATAAGGGGTTCTTATCTCTCCCTCTTTAATTAAAACCCTTTAGATGGAGCCTCTCAAGACTTAAATCATTAATGTTTCTAAAAGTAGTGATTTCAAGCAAAAAATAACACATACCAAAAGTGAGACACAATATTGTGGTAGAACCCCCAATCAATAATCTTCATCAAATCCATTCATCCAGACATCAAATCACTCAAAATTAATCCAATAAATAATCCAAATGCAAGTTAATCCTTAATTTGTACTAATCAAGTCAATCGATCTTGCCAAGTTATCTAATCACATCCTTTGGTCTTGATCCTAATCTTGTCATAAACCAAATAAACCAATCAATCAATCAATTATTATCATCCTTGTGTTGATCTAGGGATATACTATTCCCTACAATGACAACACTATCATCATCATCAATCAATCAATCAATCATTGGTTTATAGCTTGATAGGGGAAATACCTTGTTTTTTTTAATCATTTTTGCATGATTTATTGCTTGCTTGTGTGTGTTATGATTTTAACTTGCATTTGTATCACATTTGTATAATTTCTAGCTAATATTCATATCTTGTGTATGTTAGAATAGATTTTTGCATTATCCTTTACATCTAAGGTCACATCATACCTTTTTTGCATTAGGACTTTAATGGTCTAAGTTTACTTCCTCATATGTCTAGACAAGGTTGTATTACACTAGGGCACGAGACACATTGTCACCTTGGTCCTTATATCTTGGTGCATAATGTCTAGTGCTATATCAAACAACATGGTTGCTAACCTTCATTGTAGAATAGTGCATCATTTCATCTCCATCATCCAATTCCTATCTTGTATCATTCATCTTATCCCTCCTTTATCATTTTATTTCATTTTGAGAGCCTACCCGTGTTTTTCCAACCCGTCTATCCTCTCGAGGGGGCATCATCATCCCATAATCATCATGCCCTTGCATCATCATCATCATCATCATAATCATAATCCTTTTCCCCATCACCATCATCATCTTATCTTTCCTTCATCATCCATTTTCTTTTATCCATGCCTTAGCTTCTTTGAAATGATGTTACTCGACACAAATCTCATCATCTCAAACATCATTTCAAAGAGGGGCAAAATGTAGACACCCAAAAATGTCCTTTTACAATACCTTGTCCTGACATTACATCATTTAGACATCTTGTAGCATATTTTTCCCTAGGTACCCATGTCATCATCTAATTAGTTAATAAATATTATTTAACTAATTTCATTTATTCCCTATTTATCCATAATCCCTTCTTCTATAATTAAATAAATATTTATTTATTTAATTATTCATGACAATTTATCCTTTCTAATTAAATAATTATTTTAATTGTTTAATTAGTCATTTATCTATTCTCCTATAATTAGATTTATTTAATTATCTTTCCACATCATTCCTATCCTTTAATAGATAATGTTTTATCATTATTTAATAAGTTTATCATTTCATTATCCTTCTCATCTTTTTCAAGATTCATTTCCTTTAAAAAAGAAAATCAAAATCTTTCTATCTTTTCACATCTTATCTTGTTTTATTTCCTCTTTTGTCAAAATAAAATCTTATCAAATCTTCTTCTCCATCCACATCAAAGCTCTATAAATATGGCCTTTCACAAGCCATTTGGAAGAGGAGCTTTTGAGTACCCTTTGTTGATTTATCTCTACAATCTTTCATCATCTTTCATCCATCATCCTCCATCTTTAAACCTTCGATATATCATTATGTTGCTAAAGTGAGTGACTAACATTTCTCCATCAACAATCCTTTGAAATATTGCATTCTCATGCGAGGTTGAGAAGAGAAATGGAGATAAATTGAGTTTAGCATGGATTTAGGTTTGCATTCATTTGTTATTGTGATTTTCATACTTGCTCGTACTCTATTGTGTTAGTTAGGATTTGATATATTTCTATTTTACTTTTATATTTGATTTTTCCCTATCTACACTAACCATTAAAATATTTTCCTATAATACTTTGATTTCACTTTTAAAGTGAAAATATTTAAAATTTATAGGGTGAGGAAAATTCTACTTGTGCATTTAATTGTTCTTGGGAAACATTTTAATTTCAAATGTTTTACACCATTTGAAATAAAAGCTTTCTAAATACTTACCATCGGGCAATTCATATTTTCCTGTGACCTACCTTCAAATGACCTTTCTCGCCAATCTAGTAGCAGTAATGAGCGTGCATCTTGCAAATGCGAGCTAGCGGGGAATGGGTAAGATTTTGCTGCATTCAACCTCACTTCTCTGCCTTTAATTTTGTTGCCCCCTCTATTTTTCCCTAACTTCATTTTGTCTAGCATTCTACTCACTCCTCTATCCATGGTGGCTGCATGAAATTAAGCTTAAAAGCTTTTGATTCCTTTTCAACACCATCATTTATGAGTGCCATACAGTGGCTCGAGCCTCCTTTCAAAATGCATTGTATTTGGATCCCCATTGGCAGTGAACTTTTCTCCATGCGCTGATTTTATGTGTTCAAACTAGATACTAGGGAATTTGGCCTTAAATCAACTAGATACGTTTTCTTAAAAGTTTCTGAGGATATTTCAAAAAATCCATCATGTATAGATGTGTGCCTTTTCATCTCCTACTGTGGCTTTCTTTTGTGGCATTCAATGAAACTATTTCTTTGGGTTTTTCATTTTATTGTGCAAAAATTCCATATAGAATTTTGCTATCCTTTGTGTTTTGATGGATGCCCATATCTTATAGTTTTAGGGGCCTTTTCAAAAATCCATGGTGTGTATATTGCAATCATAAGTCAGCATATAAGCCTTTTCAATAAATGAGTAAATGCATATTTTGTTCAGTGCATTGGATGCCCCTGTATTTGCAACAAAACTATTGTGGGAATATTGCATCGAGCTCTTAAATTACTCCTTCATGGTTGGGTGTAAATGGTCATTCCATCATCTGGTAAAGTCATTTCCTATACTAACTACCATTATACCTCTACATATAGACATCACTAGATCCCTCGCTATGCACAACTCATTTCTCAAACCTCTGAAGATGGGCAACCCGAGCACCAATTGCACTTTTTTGGAAGTTTCTTAAGAATTTTCAACAAATCAATTTTTTGTTTATTATGCATAGATTTTGATGGCGTTTCAATGTGACCACACTTAGTTAGATGATGTTCTCTGTACAAGTTCATGTGCTCCATGAACTAGCACCTACTCCTCTCGCAGTGTCAATCTTCCCATTTCAAAAGAAGTTAGACATAATCCTTTTATCCTTAATGTTTTGATGGATTATCATACTCTTCTTAGTGCTTTGGTGGGTGAATGTACCCTACTCCATGTGCTAGAGCCATGAAGGGTTGCTCGATGGTGTTGCCTTATGAGTACTAGTGCCTCCATTTACAATATACTGTTTGGCCCTTTTTGCACATTCTTTCTCACTCTTTGAATCATTCACATTGAGAACTCCAAAGTCTTTTTCAACAAATCATTTTATGCTTATACACTACTTTTATCATAGCTCCATGAAACCATATTCAATATTTACTTGTCATGGTTATGAACTATTTCGGTGTCCAGCACAACACTTATCAAAAGTTCCTGATAAACCTTGTTTATCATACATAATCTTTGACCAAGAAGACCATAATAACAAAGGTATGTTCTCTCTTGGCTACAACACTCTAATAGCATGATGCATAACTCCATCTCTTGACTAGGTTCAACATGTATACCTTATTCAATGAAACTTTGATTAATATTAGCCCCTTAAAATGATTTGCCTTTTAGTATTATATAGTTGTTCAAACAACCAAGAAAAGTCAAGTAGTTTTTTGACTCTATTCAATGGAAATCCAAGTGCATTCATCCTTTGCACAAATACAACCTCTCCTTTCATAGCTTTCACTCCATTTAGACTGTCCCCTTTATGATATGTCTACTCCAGAGTTCATATTGCTGACTTTGAGACCATATTTCAACATGAGCTCTTGCTACTATGACTCATAATATTACGATAGTAATGATATGAATGCCCTTACAAGTTCATAACTATGTGAAGCATGTCAGGTCCCCATGTGGGCTCGACAATTTTTTTTTTTGTGTTCAGACAAATTTTATGTTCAATTGACTTGACACTACCTTTTGAATTCTCCACGCATGAAACTTTGAAATGGGTTGTTGGCACATTTGAAAAATGAGTGAAACCAGCCAAGTGGGCTTAGGAATCACCCTGGGAAACTAGTCAAATGACCTCCTAGAGCCATGAAATCTTTCAAGCATGTAGAAATTTGGTCCAAGAATGAAGTGAAAAATATGGTTCAGTAAAAGAGATCTCAAGGTGAAATATATTCACTATCAAAGTTTCTCAGTTGAACTTTCAACATTTGTTCAGAGCTAATTAAAACTCACTGAATCACCATTTTGTAAAAGTACTGAATCAACTCTTGAGAAGCTATCACTAGACATAGTAGATCATTTTGGTACACTGAACACGTTTGCAAGAGGGATTTTCTTGAATCATCAATCTTCACGAGATATTAGGGGTCAAAGTTGACCACCTTGACGACTTCCAAAAAATACAAGTGTAAAACTGAACAAATTGCATTTGGTTTTGGCCTAGTAAAAATAGCAAATCAGCTCATGAGACTCTAAAACTTGACATTGGAGTACATGAAAGTATGGAGAATGGAGAGAAAGAATTGTTTCAACTTGAAAGTCATCCAATTGCAAAATACAAGCTCAAACAAGAATCTACTTTGCAAAACTGAAAGTTTGCAAACAATAGAAAAGTGTCAAAACCCTCCAGCTTTTCTTTTGTATGCCCTATCAATACTCATCATGGAAAGATGAAAATTGACATGCACATTCACATATGTCATATGAGTGGGTCCACAAATGTATTTGGCTTGAAAATCAACAAGCTTCAAATTGTGACCCTCAAAAGTAGGTCACTTAGGCATATTCAAGTGCATCTTTGAGAGTGCAGAGGCAATGTTTTTTGAAATGGGCACTTCAAATTTGCAAAATTTGATAGTCCCAATAGGTGGACTGGTTGTGTCAAGCAAGGGAGAAGAAGAGGCAAAGTCTGCTCTGTTAGGCTATTCATCTTCAACAATCCAGATAAGTTTTATTCTCGATCTTCTTTCTTCTTCTGTATCATTAGTAGTTCCTACACCCTTATCTACTGAAAAGAGTCATGTGTCTATAGGTTTTTATGTCCTTGTTCTGAACACACCCTGGCCCTATTAAAAAATGAACCCCATGAAGAAACCTTATGTTCTGAGCAAGCATCATTTGTGTTGGTCGCAATTTATTCTTTAATCACCCTATCAAGGGCCCCCATTGAAAACATTGAAGCATCCATGCTGCCAGTTTCACCAAACCCATTTTCTACAAAGAAAGTCCCTCTTTCTCCACTCAATTCCCCTTTCACTCTTATGGGTATCCCTCCTTAATTTGCATATGGTATCCCACCTTTTTCTATGATAACACTTCCCTTCACCTCTCCACATCCTCATACAGCTGAAGCTTCTCCATTTGTCATCCTTTTCAGTCTCCCTCTAGGTGCTTCAATCACTACATTGAGTATTGACACCCCATAGAGTCTCTGATATCACTTGGATACATCGAAGCGAGCTCGACAAGTGCGAAAAGAGAAACTATAGATAAAGGCCACAAAAAAACCATCTACTCGAAAGATTGAGGCTTGTTTTGATGAAGATAAAAATTCCCTACTGATCGCTACCATTAGGCCACTAGCATTCAAGCTAGAAGGAGAAATGTAGTTAGAAGATTACAACATTTGAGTTATGGGCCTCAATTTAAATGAGACTCTCTCATGTGACAAAGTGGTTCTGGCTAAAGCAACTCAGAAGGTGGTCTACACTGACTATGAGAAGTTGGAAAAAAAATTGAAGAAGCATGAGGTAGAGTTGGTAAATGTAAAAGACACGGTGGACAGGCTGCAGGAAAAAATCAAAGGAAAAGATGTGGAAATGACCCACCTAAGGCAGTTACAAGGCTAGCAAGAGGAAGTGACTAAGTTGCTTGAAGAAACCCAAAATAAACAGGATCAACTTCATGTCGAGGTAGAGAAATTGAAAGGTGAAATCATTGTTGAGTGTGAGAAAATGTAGAGTATCAACACAAATAGAAGAAAATGGACAAGGATATGACCAGAGTAAATGTTGTATCCGATGGGCTACAAAAGGAGCCATGGATGATGGATCAACAAAAGGAGGATATGCAGAATGAATTGGATAATGTCTGATCTCAAGCCTTCGACAACCTTCAGAAGGCCTAGGAAGAAATAAAAAGGGTGAAACAAGAAAAGTAGGAGATCAAGTCAATTTTGTAGACTCACAATGAAGATATTGGGAAGTTACGCTCCAAGCTTAAAAACACCCTCTAGGAAAAGAAGTAATTGGCATAAAACATAAATCCAAGGGAGTTCTAATTCCAGTAAGAGTTATTGTGGCATGGGGGTACAAGATCCTCCCATTATTGAGAAAAATAATAGCCACTCATTGGGAGAGGATCATAGTTGTAGTCACAAACTTGAAACCAGTCTTGCAGTTTATGAAGGATGCTCACGAGTTAAATGAGAATGTTGGCCCAATGGTCGACCAAATTCTCCACATATATGCCCCTCGGGCTAAAGAATCAGGGAGCCTGATCTTAAAGTTATGTAAAGCAACTAAAGAATCTTTAAGAGGCGCTAGAATTCTTGATCGAAGGGAAGCCTCGGGGTAAGTAAGAGAAATCATCACCTGCGCCAAGGTCACATCAAATAGTAAAGCTTTCCAAGTAGTGTTAAATAAGGTCATTAAGATCAAAGAGGAGTTCAAAATTCTTCTTGAATCCAAATTACCCACCCTTTTCTCATTAGATGGAAGATTGTTATCAATCAAGAAAATCACAGATGTAATTAGGCTCAAAATATAGACTTCCACAACACTCCTAGGTATAAACCCATTTCCCATTATTGAAGAAATCAAGAGGGAAATCCTTCCCCTTTCTAGGGTTTATTACCACATCGAGGTTGCTTCATTAAGGTGGGGAGGGGTTTCATTTAAGGAATTCAAGATCTAGATCAAGCATATGAGATTCTATGCACCCTCATATGACCCACTGATATAGACTGGGAGGCCCAACACTTTGCCTTCCTCAAGCTCTAGGAATTATCAGGGGTCTAGGTTCATGCCTCCGCAAGAAAAGGCCCCTTGTGAGTCACTAGAACTTTGAAGCAATTTTTCCTTTAAAATTTTTCTCTAGTTTTCATCCCTTACTTCTTTTCCACTTTGGAATGACTCTATGCCCAAAGGAAGAAGACTGCTCTTACATAATGGAGTGCAATGTGCCACGTGGTGGCTGTGCAAATTTATATACATATCATTTTCCTTTCAGGTGTAAATTGAGAGACATGTCAACTTGGTGGGGATTTTCTTTAAAACCACTCTCACAACTCTGAAATCACATGCTCGCTTGACATGCTATCTTTTTTTTTTGAGTATTCTATACCTTCCACGAAATGATCTTTTGAGGTAGAGTTTGTTGAGGAGTGTAGTGGATGTCTTACTTTTGGGGTGGAACCTTCAAGTCAGCATCATCAACCTCCCTAGCTGATTGATTAGATTTTTTCCAGGATGTGTTTAAATCTAATCATTTTCTGGTAGCTATCTCCACTAGAATATCTGAAGCTTAATGAAGCAATTGAGACTTAATGAGCAAAGATTGTTGCGATCTAATCAATATCTAAGATCGTATTGTGAGCTATTAGATTCAGGCATCTAACAATCTTTGAATCTAGAATGTTTGTGGTGATTTCCTCTTCTTTTGGCTATAAATAGGGGTTGGCAGCATTGAATTAAAAAGTTCTAAAAAATTGCTTCAAAAATATTTTTGAAGGATATAGATATTGTTAGGGAGTTATATTTTCTCAGAAGTAGGAGGGTCTTTATAGAATACTATTTATTATTTTTGGCATGTTATATTTAATTCAAACTATCATCATATTAGCATCCAACCTTTGCTTTCAGTTTATATATCATAGAAGTTTGATCTATTTGGGAGAAATCTTTGAAATTGTACATGCTATGGCCTTTGTCAAATTTGTTTTTCATATTTCGTTCATATTGAAAATATTGTGTTAAATTTTTTGCGTTGATAGTTCAGATAGCTAATTTCCATGTTGTTAAGCTTCTATGCTAAATTCTATCTTTTAGAAATTGGATCATATATGTTAAACTCTTCCATTTTCTATAAAGGGTATGCCATTTTCCATATTATGTTGTAAAGGAAGAAGGATTCTATAAATTTTTGAATATTTCTATTAATCTTTAGAGTTCCCTTATGTCTGATTGGACCTTAATGGGTGCTTCCCATGGGGATTTTTGAAAGACTGCATTGTGCTTTCTCTAGCCTTTCCTGATCGTTCTCTTCCCAACAATGAAGGGTCTATGACATTATGTGTCTATCATATCAATTATAAGGAATAGTTAAGGTTTGAAATGTTGTAAAAGCTTTGGCACATTGTCATATTTATATTTTATTTGCATTTATTTCTACCCATTTTCCTCCCAAACACAAAGAAGAGTCAGCTTTCTATAAAAATATTGGAGTTTATTCAATGAGGTGCAAATTGGTCCCCCACTCACTGAATTTTCCATAAGGTTGTTCATAGAGGCACAAGCTTTAATGATCAACACTAGGACTCATACACCAAGAGTGGCATATTAGTCTAGTTAGGGGTTTTTAAAACTTAAAAGTCTGATTCTACTCTTTAATGTTTTCTCTATGCTTTCTAGCTGATTTTCGGATCCAAAACTATGATTTGCAACCTATAGATGTCTTCCAATGATCTCCAATGCAAGATGACAACTTTGACAACTTTGAACACTTGAAAATTTTCTACAATTTTTCTCTTCAATGTTTCCTCAACCTAAATTTGCAAATCACAAACTAAAGAGAGGGAAAACTATTGTTTTGTTAGTAGAAATGGGGTTTCCTTGGTCAAACCCCATTTTGGTAATCAAAGCTTGTAATGAAATGAAGGAATGATGAATGAACAACATATAATGTTACAACTCACCAAACCCTAGCAATAAAGTGTTGCAAACACATATGAAGTGACTCCAATGGATGAAGATCTTGAATCTTGCTTAATGTGATCTTGACTTGAATGCTAGCTTGAATCATGAAACCCTACATCATAATTATTAGCTAAAAAAAATATGATGCATGGTGACTTTGACATGATGCTTGATATTTGAATTATGCTCCAAAACACTTGATAAACAATCCTTGAATCCTCTTGAATGCTCTTGTAAACACTTGAATACTCTTGTGAACTCTTGAATGCTCAAATTTTCTATAATGCATGAATACTCTTGAATACTCTTGTGAAAATTTTCACTCTTGTGAACTCTTGAATGCTCAAGTTTCTTTCAAGTTTCTAGGTGTAAAATGAGTGAAAGAAACTTGTATTTATACTTGTTTATGAGAAATTTCTCAAAATTAGAACACTACAAGCTGACCTCAGATCTAGGAGAATGAAATTTTGCTAAGAATTTGAATTAAATTTAATTTTGGGCCACATGGGACTCATACTCTAGGAGTGGCGTATGAGTCCCATTAGACATTAACTATGGGACACATTTTAAAAAATTCTTATAATAATGTGAAATCAAGATCGGGACCTAAAAACCTAGGTGGGACTCATACACCCAAGGTGGTGTATGAGTCCTAGATCACTAAATCTATGCCACACAATCTAAAAAACTTGAATTATGATTGAATCATGGTTTGTGTTAGGATTATCCTAAAAAAATACATTTGATAAGGCTTGCAGATGCAAAATGAGGCCAAATAAGGCATAAAGAAGCCAAATTAATAATTAAAACCCTAGAAAAGTGTGAAAGTGTGGAACAACACTTTTCAACACCTTAGATTTAAGGTATGATTAATTCCTTTTAGTTCACAACATCCCAAGACCTAATATGAGTGTGTTAAACACATTACAACTCTAATGAAAGGCATCATTAAGCTCAATTTTATAGTGTCTTATGGGAAACTTAGTTTATGGGGGACCTTTTGCACTAAACAGAGTGACCTCTAAATTTTTAGAGAATCCAACTTCTTCTATAATGGGGCTTTGGAAAAGGAAAAGGAAACAAAAATAATAAAATAAAGTCTAACCTAAGGTGATGCACCAAGACTCAATGATAGGCAGGATAAATCATAGATCTAAGGGCTCGATTGGTATTTATAATGTTCTGGACAGAAAGGAAAAAACTAAAGATTAAAGTATAGATAATCCATTCATTGAAATAATGTAAAATTTCATACATTCCTATTGCATAGAAGAGTCATAAGACATGATCTAGATAAAAAAACTTGCATTAAATATATATAGAAGTTCTCAAATGAAATATCTAGAAAATAGCAGTGCATAGTTTAAAGTTTAATCAAATAGCATAAAAGAACAAAAAGGATGAACAATTGGCATAGTCAAAAAGTCTTTTGCAATAAAAGAAAAATAGTAATAAAGTCTTTGTGTCTTTTCCTAAAATTAGTATTCCTTCAAAATCCGGACCCTTCCCTAAAAAAAAAAGAGAAGTATATATAGATGAAAACTCCCACCCCCTCGGAGAGCAATAACAGAAAATATTTTAAAATATTTGGCAATGATGCAAAATCGAAGATTCATTTCAGCTATTGCAACAAAAAGAATTCAAGTCAAAGCATCTGGTCACTCTAGTCCAGATGAATCCTCTGAAAATGATGGAAATGGACTAGCAAAGCCTTGTGCAGACAAGTTTTTCCCTTGTAGGTAGGTAGTTAAAACATGTGGTAGAAGTTGCAGCTTGTGGTTCACTTCATCCTCGGCACTGAAGTAGTGTGCGCAGAAGAGACACGTGGCAACATTTCATTGCCCATGGTCATTACTTCATACTTTCGCTGAAAAATTATGTAGAGCAAAAACATACCAAAAGTGCATCGCAAACGCCAATTGTGGGGCCCACCAAATTTCTTTAGGAATGAGAGCTACATAGCATGTGAGCGAGGCTCGATGAGGAAGAAAAAAAGGAATTATCGAAATGGCCCACAACTACGACACGTGGAAGTAAAGATTCTTGAAATTTGAAGGAAAGGAAACCTATAGGGAGCACAAAACAGACACATGGGGGGGCAGTAGATTTTAACAAAAAGGTCGAGTGGTTTATTTGCGATGTGCAAGCTAATAGTTAGAGAAAAAATATACCCAAAGGGAGTGTGTTGAATATTTATTCACAACTTTTTGAAACTATCAGAGGCGTTTCACTTGAGGAATGAAGAACCCAAAATTTCTCTAGTTTATAGACCAAAGTGCTATTCACCAAGTGATAGATTCAGATATTAGAAAGAGCCACCTACAAGGGCAACCAATCATCCTCAGATGGCTTGAATATGTTGTGAAAATTCTCCTAGTCTCCACCTAGGTCAATCATATCCTTATGAGGCAATGCATCAGGTGAACCAACCTCTGCTTCACAATGGAACAGTAGCTACACAAGAGGATGAAGGACTCCTTCAATGTCTGCTGCAGTAGGAGGATGGCTGAAAGTCTGGAAATCATCGAGGTCATTTTCCTTCTCTATTCTTTCTGTGATTTGATCGGTTGTAGCAATAGATCCATCTTCAAGGAATGGAGATGGTAGTCCCATCTCATTTAACCTAGAGAAACTCTCCTGCATGTTCTTTATTGTCTTGTTTAGAGTAACAGTGGCTGCTTTAGTGCACTGGAAGGTAGAGTGGCAATGGATAAACTTGTTTTTCATTTGGGAAAAAATATTCCAATTTTCAATTCCTTCCTTGGCGAGGTCTTCATCGAAGATCACATATAGCTTGGCGAGTAGATCCTTTACTTCTGACACCTTTTCCAAGATAAACCATGAGAATTTCTCAATTGTACCATGAGCCTCTTGGCTCAGTCTTGATGCTTTGGTGATGAACTGGAGTGTAGGCTAGAGTACTAGGCAAAAAAAAAAAATCTTTTCCCAATGAGAAATATAAAACTACCTAACCAATGGAATATGATCTAGCTACACAAGGGAGGACATGAGTGAGCTTTTAAGAGAAGTGATCTTCACGTGCTTTGAGTTAATGACCTCAACCAATTCCACACTTTTTCTTTTTTTGGATGCTAGTTGCTCCCTGGAGCTGCTCATCTCTTTATGCCAATTTTCCTCAGCTTGGGAATGGTTTGATAAATGCATGTCAAGAGAGGTCTTTGTCTCCTAAAGTTATTTTTCTAATTGGGATTTTTGGCCCTCAAACTCAAAATTTTTCCCCTGTAACGTTTTCTTGTATTGAGCTTGCTGATGCTCTAAAACCTCATTCTTTTGTGTTATTCCTTGATCATACTCAATGCAACGCTACTCCAGCTCCTCATTCCTTAGCTACAAATTCTGATTTGCCTCCAGATGTTTAGTATGTAGCTCAATAACCATAGTAGGGTTGATAGTCTGATCCCTCACAAGCTCTCCCTGAAGTTTATTCTTTTCATTCTCAGCTACCGGCGTCCTTTCTATCAAACATGCAACATATGATTTTGATGTAGAGGGAGGTGGAGACCTTATCAAAATGACTCACAAATGAACATCAAATCAATTTCAAAATGGGTTTCAAAGAACTCATCAAAATTCCACCATATAGCATGTCCTCCCTTGTAGCATAGGCAACTTGGTTTAAGCCACTTTACACTCAAAATTTCCACAACACTTAACAAATAAAATATGGATTGAGATACCCTTTTAGGGCATACACAACATATCTAAAAACCAATAGTGATTCTTTTGGACCAACATATACTTTCAATACACCTACCCTATTCAAGGCTACTCAATTAGCCTATTTTTACAAAGCAACCCCTCTCTAACTTTATCCCCTGACTAAGAAACTTTCAATAGTGTCTCAAATTTTCTCAAAACCAAGGATTTTCAAGGTCCTAACCTTCTATGACACCTCTAAGATCCCTGATCACAAAACCCTCCTTAACTTGCTTCAAAACTAGGGCTTCTTGGTTCTTAGCCTTCCACACACTTCCAGAACTTGTTTATTGACCCTACACCATTAGGACAACATATTTATACTATCCCAACTCAAAAGAATACCCCTCATTAAGGAAAATCTTCTACTGCTATACCCTAGCCTCCATCTTCAAGCACCTTTCACTATCAAATCTTGGTGTACACCATTTGAATCTTATTTCCTGCACTTTTAGATTGTTAGATTGGTATGATACATGTTAAATAGGATCCATTTCACAAGTTTCAGTCACAAAATCTCATGAAATGGATCATTACTTCATGATGACTCTCAAAATCAATGAAAAATTAGAGTTTTCCTCAAGACAGTCAATATATTATGCAAATAAATTGTTATTACTGCTTATCAGGATGTGCAAGAGGTTAAAAAAATGTAAAATCAAGTCCCTAGATCATCCAATAGAACATTTCTTCAAGAGGATTCAAAGATTCATCAAGAGAACTCAAGAAAATGCAATAAAATTGTGTTTTTTTCACTTTTTCTAGAAAATAGTCCGTACAGTACCTTCACCAATTGATCAACCTTCATACAAATGACTTTTGGAGATTTTTATCACCCTTCCCCAACTTCTCAAACTGTTTGGGGTTGATTAGATTACATAAAAGTGATTAAAACTCCTAAAGACTAGTTACCCGCCCAAAGTGGATTTTCAAATATTTGAATTTCCAAACTTACATTTTATTGTTTCCTACTAACTAGAAACATTAAAAACTATTACATTATTATTTTTCAACCTTATTTGACACCATTAAAGAATTATAAACCTACCTAACCTCCTAGAACATGACTATCCCATTTATATTGCATTTTGGTCCTAGGGTCCTTATCAGGACCCTTAAGATAGTTGACTCTCTTATTACATTTATCCTTTCCAAAAGCCATTATAGGCTTCAAAAGGTCATAGTTGATGTTTTGATATGATGGATAGGTCCTCCTGACCCTTGCAAACTCCTGACCCCTGAAGTGTTCCTTGAAGGGCTTGGGTGCTCCTGCACCAGCTCCCAGGGATTTCTCCTTTTTCTACAAAAAGCTAGCCTTTTCCTTTACTGATTTGAGCTGCTCATCTCTTTTCTTCAGCTAGTGACTAGTTTTAAGGAAGTCATAGGTAACCACCCATTATTTTTCCTCCATAAGCTCAACCTTATCCTATGGTTAGGCCACCATCATGTCAAGCCTTACCACATATATTTCATAGTCTTCTAGATGCATCTCCCCCTGTGGCTTGGTTACCATTAGGTACATGGTTGCAAACTTCAGATCTTGTCGGGTCTCATCATAGAGAGTTTGCATTTTTCACTCAGCAGTCGTACTATCATCCTTTGCCTTACGCTTTTCCATTCTGTTTGTGTGTGTTTGGTTTCCAGAGTCAATCTGCACCATGAATTAGGCTAGTGACAAGACTAGCCCACCTGCGAAAGGAGCACCAGAAGGTAGGGCATATGGATAGGTAATTTTCATAGGCCCATGCATTTTCTTTTTTTGGAGAGTGACAATTTATGAAGAGAAGTGGGGCACATTAGAAAGCTTGGTTTAAGAACCAGAAGAAGGGCTTGCTACTTGCCACGACTCAATTGGTGAACCAGTGGGAGGACTCATGGTCTAGAATGGTGAAGTTGTCACCATGGAGTCAACCTGTTGTGAGGGAAGAGGATGATTAATAGTGATAGTGAAATTATAGGTGCCAATAGAGGGTATGCCTTCAGAAAGTGAGGCAAGGAGGGCTTGAGTGGAAACAGTTGGTGTAAGGGTTCATGGAGGAGTAAAGGTGGGTGTAGCGACTTGTGAGAACTGGGCGGAACCTCCCACATGCATTGGATCAAAGGTGGGAAAAGGAGGGGCAACACTCATGGCAGGGATTTCCGGGGAGATAGTAGATGATACCAAGCATTGAGAAGCAAGAGAAGAAGGAGAAAAATTTACTTGTTGACTGGTCAATGGTGGCTCATGATTCGTTAGTGACTCCTCCCCTTCTTTGGGCTCCTGGCTAGCTGCAAGCACCTATTTTCTGGTAGGTTCTTATGAACTATTTTCAATAATGGCCTCTATACACTGCCACTTTGTACTATCATTGTGGTATTCTCTCTCCCTTAGAAGCCCAAGTGACTGTATGTGAAGCCCTCAATACATTAAACCACACATTCGTGGCTACATAGGAGGGCTGCCCATAGCTTTTCTTTAGCAGTGTGGAGGATGCAGAAGTTGCCATTTCCTCTTATTCTTCTTCTTTAGGCTCACCTTTCAGGTCATTTCCTTTATTGGTGCTAGATTCGAGGTTGGGATGCTCCTCATCCCACCATTTTTCAAATTCTTTGTGCTACTTCAAGCTTTCATAAGGGGCATCCAATTGCATTGTTTCTTGGTGATATTTCTAAAAAGATTCTATCTTCTCATTAGTCCATTCATCATCCTTCCACAACTAGTTGTACATGGTGCATTCCATTTGGATACTATCCTTAGCCATCACCACAAAAAAAGTAAAACTTGTGCCATGACTCTCTATTATCCTATGTGGGAATATGTGGTAGTTCAACAAAATTTTCATCCTTGTCCACCTGCAGGTTGTGCCTCTTTTCCCACTAGGGTCAAGGAGCATGAGTAACCTTCATGTGTGGCTATGGTAGGTCATTGAAAGGGTTGTAATCCCATTTATCACATTCCAAAACCAACCCTACATGAGTGAGTTTATCCTCCAATAGCTGATCTGATTGCTTCTTTACCATAATTTTTTTTTTGAAATTCTTTGGACAAGTGAAGAATCCTTTCCTCTTGACACTTTGGCTGCTACAAAAGGTATAATCAATGATACACACCTGCCAATACATTTCAAGTGTGAGCACCCTATTTGTGACACAGGCTGGGAGTAGAAAAGGTTGACCAATAAAGCCCCACATCTGGAGAATTGTGAAATTCACTCCAAAGAACCATTCACAAGCGGGAGTGAAACTCTACATATATCCAGTCTAATTTATGTCTTATTTATGTTGAGCTGGACTATGTCACCTCCTCCTTGTAAATATTTCAACACCAGAGTTATAAAATAATATAAAAATTTATAGTAATCATACATCATGGAAAGGAAGGGTGTCCATGTAGATACTGGCTTCCTCTTTTGCTTCTCATCAAAAATCAACAATTCAAAATATCTGCCAAAGAAATTAGGGTTTTGATGTAGGAACATGTGAACTAGGAAGGAGATAAATCTAAACCTTCCCTCCACCAGGTAAATTTCTATTTTCCATATCATTTCCTCCACTAGGAATTAGGTGAAATCATAGCAGAAGATATTGTGTTGTTTGTGGAATTGGAAAGCCGACCTAGTTGAAAAGCTTCCACCATCTCATCAAATTCCTGGCCATACAAAAAAGCTAGCATTGACAAGGTATCCTACATTTCTTCGGGAAATGAACCATGTGGCAATGGGATACTCAACAGCTTAGCACCTAGGATTCCCTTCTTACAAATTTCCTCCATCAGGAAATCTAAGCTCTTTTTCATCGCCTTCCATGTATTTTCTCCTTTAGTAGGAGAGGACTCAATTCGATCCATTCTGGTACTTTGGTCTGGGATACATAGCATGTTCCAAATGGCCTATGGGCTGATGTGAACACTTAAGGTTCAACCCTCAATGTAGTGGGTGTTCTGGTTATAACATTGAATGGTGGAATAAACTATTTCCAGACAATAATGTACTAGTGGGACCATGTATTGCGGAAGCCCACTGTACCATACCTTTTTTGTTTTCGATATGGCTCCATTAGATGACTTCATTCTTGCACAAGATGCTTCTCTTAAAGATTTAGGGTTTTTTGTGAGGCATGGGTCATAAATATTATCCCATTTCTCCTCAACCCTTTTTTGGTTTCTATAATCCTTGGGCCTATCCAACTGTGTTGTATTTTCCTTCTTCAGCTTGCCTGGTATACTAAGCATAACATATGATAAATCTTCATAGACATACACTTCTTTTGACAACCGTATAGTAGTAAGCAAGTGTTGGCCAATCTCCTCAAGAATTTTTTGTGATGTGCTCTTCGACATTTTCCCTTTAGATGAAAGCTTCTATAGGTTTTGAATTCTTTGTAATTTTTACTCAACTCTGGACTCTAGATATGCTAAGAACTTCTCTTCACTTGGCTTAGCGTATTCCAAAAGACATTAAGCATTAAAAGCTTTTTCATGCAAAATTTTAGCTATCTTTTCTTGAGGTGGTAGAAGAAAGTAGGCTTTTGCATTTAATCTGGCATGTAATATTAATTCCTTGGCTCGTGTGAAAATGAATTACTTTCCATTTTGAAGTGGCAAGAATTCATTATTTCATTTGGAAACCCTGTGATACAATATGATTTCCTTGAAACTTGAGTTGGAAATTTTCCTTCTAGCCTGGCATTAGTATGTGCTAGCAATTAATATCCTAGATAGAATGATTAAGCCAAAGCAAAAAACCACCGCTCGAAAAGATATGAATCTTGCCTTGGGTTTTGGGAAGCGTCTGTGAGGTGACACAATAGCCTATGGATCATGCAGCTTACTACCAATGAGCGGAACCATTTTAAAGATAATTAATTAGCTCTTATTAACCTAGCATGCATTGAGTTGTACTTTTATAGTTGCAACCGGTCAGGAAATGAAAGAAAACATAGGGACACCTTTCAAGTTGGAACTTGGTTATCATCACATTTTCTTGAAACAAATTAGCATGCTTTTTCCTCATTTTTTCTATAAATAGACCTCTAAGTACTGAGGAAATCATACCTTGAGTTTCAGTCTTTTTTTAGCAATAGATTATTGGCATAGTATTTAGATTCAGTAAGTGAATTTTCTCATAGGCTAGGTGGTAGGAAAGTTTCAAGAGTAGTTAGAAGGTAGTAGCATTATGTCAGTACCATGGATACTCCTATTAGGCTAGTTTCTTACAAGTCATAGACAACTTTCCTTAGAGATATTTCAACTAGGTGCTTGAAAAAGATGACCAAAAATAAACACTCGTTGGTTTTGATAGCCATGAAACGGGTTTTGGGTGGGGACTGTATAGAGTATGAGGAAAAATACTACATAAACACTAACATCTGCTCACACTTTGTTGCATCAATGTTGGATATTGGAATCCCCAAGCCTCTAATCCTAAAGTTAGTCAAGGAAATATTTCCTAAAAATTACCTGAATGGTCTAGGTGAGGTCGTCACTCATGCTGCATATGGGGTAGGCCTACTAATAGCCAGTGACCTCCGATGCTATATCAAGGAAGAAGCGGTCATTGCATGGCTACCATTTCTCAGTGGATTTCACCTCTAGACACACGATGAGCACCAACAGAGGGTTACCCAAGCCTTGCACTTTTTGTTTTGCATCTACAATGTAGTGTCATTCTACAACATTGATTGGTACACTGACTTCAGAAACCTAGTGTTCCGTCTGCCAATGGCAGTTGCTTCAAATGATTCTACTTCTACTGCTAATGTACCTGCTAATGAAGATGCGGTAAACACTACTATCAATGTGTTGATTGTTTTTTCTCAAGCTATTGGATGAAATGCTTCCTTGTCTCTTTGTTTTTTTTGTTAAGAATACAACACCCGTTTCCATTTTTTGTATATATGCCTGAAAAAGGCCATAGATATAGCATATATGAAAATGATTTCATGTATAACCATATACTTTTTAATTATGGTTCTCTTAGCCATTTTATTCCATGTAAAAATGAAAGAATAAATTTATATATAAGGACATATATCATTATAAAATCTAGGGCTCTCTCTTCTTTTTGCATATCTGTTGTATGGGTTATTTTTCATTAGCATATTTGCTTACTTCCTTTGCATATGGGTGTATTTTCCTAATTATTTTTGTAAAGCAATTTTATTGCTCTACTCTCTACAATGATGGGTTGCTTTCTACGAAAACATGATTTAATCTCTAAAATGATCGGCCAACACAAAGGGAAAGAAAATAAAAGCATATTAACATATGTACAATAATAAAATTTGTCACTTAATGGAACAACTTAAGATGAATCTCATTGATTGGAATTCCCAAGGATTTATATTCCATGCTTTCTAACTCAAAATAATTATGCTTTTTGCACTGAATGATTTTAAATGGACCTTCCCATAGGCTATCAAATTTTCCAAATTGACCTGGCTTAACAACCCTTTCATTATATTTTAGCACTAAGTCTCCACACTCTAGGCCTTGGTGAGAAGCTCTCTTGTCAAACATCACTTGACCACTTACTAGAAATTTGTCATGACTATTAGGGAATTCTCCCTTTTTTCTTGTACTTATAATAGTTTGACAAGCCAAACCTCCATGCCATTTTTCTCTATCTCGAGATATTTCAATAGTTAAAGCACTAGAATCTCCGTAGATATAGGAAATAGTGCCTCTTTCCCGTATACCAACTCATAAGGTGAAGTCTTAAGGACTTGCTTAGGAGTTATGTGGTATGACCAAAGCACCACTCAGAGGATTTTGTGCCATTCTCTCTGGTGCTCCAAACCAATTCTTTTAAGGAGTTGGACCAAGTTCTTGTTCATTCACTCTGCTAGGCTATTTCCCTATGGGTAATAATTCAATGATGTCTTAAGGAATATGCCATTTGTTAATGCAATGTGACATACCTTTGCACCTAGGAAAGCTTTGGAATTATCAAGGATGATAGTCTTCAGAGGATCGAACCTTGTCACCAACTCTTTAAGGAAATCCACTATCTCTTCCTCTGTTGCATTTTTAAGTGGAACGACCTTTGTCCATCTTGTGAAGTAATCTGTAGTGGTCAGAATCCACTTGTGTCTAGCACTAGAAGTAGGATTGATCATCCTGATACAGTCCAAGCCCCATTATACAAATGGTTCATCTGCCACTATAGGCTTGAGAGGCATTGCATAATTCTTCCTTCTACTTGTAAAAAACTGGCATTATTTGCAATATTTCACCAAGGAGTGAGTCATTGAAAAATGTGGACCAATAGTAACCTATGCACATAATTTTGATGGTGGTGGTCTTAATGAAGAAGTGTCCACCTATAGCGTTGTTGTGGAAACTGTCAAGGATTCTATTTGCTTGCTCTGCAATAACACATCGTAGGAGGAGACCATAGAAATTCCTTTTGAAAAGGACCCCTTCCACTAGCACATATCCGCAATTCTGCAGCTGATAGTATTTCCTCTTTTGGGAGGAAAGACCTAGTGGATACTTTCCTATTTGCATTAACCTGACTCTATCTATTAGCTAGCAACCCTCGGACCCTAGCTCATTTATTAGAGAAAGCTCTAGTTTCTCTTCTTTGGCGGGAATCTCTTCATCATGTGCCATGTATTCATACAGTCCTCCTCCACAGATGGTTTTAGTGGGTTTGACCTCAATTTCATATTCATGGATCTTGGTGATCCAACTAGCTCTCTTTTCTATGATTTCCCCCTCCATGATATATTCACACACACTTGAATGCATGATATAGACAATCACTTTGTTGTAGGAAATTAGATGGTAGAATTTTTTAAGTCCCTTTACTATTGCAAAGGCTTGCCTTTTGAAGAAATTATAATTCATCTAATATTCCTTCAGGGTCTGGGAGTAGAATTCCACTAAATGTTCTCTTTTTCCTTCATGATCCTTTTGAGTTAATATAGTAGCAATATTGGACTTGCTACTGAATACATACATTATAAAGTCCTTAGATAAGTCTGGATTAACCAATACCAGAGCTAAGGAAATGGCATCCTTAACCTTTTCAAAGGCTTCTTGGGCTTCCTTTTTCCACTTGAATGCTTGATCCTTTCTAAGCATCAGGGTAATTAGCTTAATTATTCTCACAAGTTCATAAATAAACTTCCTAACAAAATTTACCTTTTTGAGGAATGACTAAATACCTTTCTTGTTAACCAAAATGGGAAGTTCCTTGATGGCTTTCACTTGGTTAGGGTCGATTGAAACTCCTTTTAGATAGAGAATAGATTAGATAACCATGTGCTATGCTTGATTGAGAAGACAATTCATGACTCAATTAGCTTTATTAGCTCTTGCGCCATTAGTGCTTCAATTTTGGGGTTTATTGGCCTCTACTTTTGTGGGACTGGTTTTGCACCTTATGTCAGCTCAATCGTGTGTTGGATGATGTTAGGATTATATCCCTTTAGGTCATCATAGGACCAGGCCACTAATCCTTCATATTTATCATAGAAATTAATGATCCTTTCTTTATCATGGTGTGGGACATCTTTCCTAACTCGAAAGTTTCTGCCATCTGAGACCCAAAGGTCTATGTAGTCTTTTTTGTCTACCACAAACTTTCATCTATCATTCCTTGCATCATCAAAATCAAAATGTGCAGTGGAAGTACAAATATCTAATTGGAAGCACATTTAGATTGTAGACTAGCTAGTTGCAAAGCAACTAATTCACCTTTAAATCTCCTCTTTGATCAAGTGTTATAGTCAGATTGCACTTGTGGTGTTTTGGATAAGGATGTATCATTAGCAATCACCATTTCTTCTTCTTCAATCCATGAAAAGAGTGCTTAATCAGGAGTGATGTCATATTCTTGTTCTAGAAACATCCCTTGCATTTTTCCATTTGTGGCAAGGCATATACATATAATCCATGGTCTGATATCATGCCTTGGCTACGCTGCTTTGCCACATTTTGTTGTAAGTTGCCACATAGGCAGTTTCAGGGAATATGTGCATCATTGCAATGGAAGCACCATGGATTGATATCATCAATGAGGTTATTTTGTCCCATAGTCAATTCCCTACTTGAGATTGGTGAAGTGCTCATTAAGGAGGTAGGCACCGACACTATTTGGTTGGTTGTTGAAGCTAGTAGATTAGTGTGGGAACCGCCTTGGTACTCATTCTATTGATATGAAGACTGTCTGCCTTGATAATTTTGATAGGAAGGCTTCAGAGGCATTGATTGGTTCCACTTGGGAGTGGTTATATCATTTTCCATAGTCTGCAACATCTCCTTAAGATTGTTGATTTCATCCTTGGGAGAACTGGATGTAGAGGTGACATTTTGTGGCACTGCCGCATATGTGTACATTGACTAGGGAGGTACGGGCACACTTCTTGACATTACCTCCTATGCGGGTATCGATACTTTAGGAAATATTGGCATGATTGTTAAGGAGACAACTTTCCACAATCTATCAAATGATTCTCGACTTCGACAACAACATTGTAAGCATCTGGTAGAGTAGCTCCTCCCAAAGACTTGATCATCATAGAAATGTTAGGGTTGATGGAATTCAGATAAAATATGAATGCCAACTCAGGAGTTAGACATATAGTAATGGGGATCCTCTACCAATTTTTCTGGAATCAGGCATTAAAGTTTGTCATAGCCTCTTGGGGAGCTCATTTTATGATAGATAATTTATGGTACAGTGAGGATCGGTCTCTGTCATTTGAAAATCTCTCATAAAATGAATCTTCAAGCTCATCCCAGGTACAGATAGTGCTAGGTGGTAGTGTTTGGTACCAATCCAGTGCCTTGCCTTTGAAAGATGTGGCAAGGAGCCTTAGAGCTACATTTTATGCAGTGATCTCATGCACTAGACACACGTCTGCCACATCTTGCAGATGTTCTACAAGTGTTCTTGAGCCATCTCCAATAAACTTAGGTATATATTTCATAGCTGAGACCAAGATAGAACCCAAGAAAGTGGGTGCTACTAGAGCTACTAGGGGACTTTCGACATCCCATGCCATGTAATTTATGTTGGCAGCTGACAACATGGTTAGAGGAATGGGTGGCGGGAGCGGAACGATTACCAACTAACTTGTGGCCTGCAATGTTCCTAGTGGTGGTACTAGTAAACTAGGGTTGTTTGCAGTTTGGGATCTAGTTACAGGTCAATGGTTCATACACCCCTCTAAAGTTCAAATTCATTTAAGCTCCATCCCACTAGGCATGCCAGAAAAAGAACAAATTGTTGATGCCAAAATTTCATAAGGTAATAGTGTCTTACGGGAAACTTAGTTTATGGGGGACCTTTTGCACTAAACTGAGTAACCTTCAAATTTTTAGAGAAGTCAACTTCTTCTATAACGGGGGTTTGGAAAGGGAAAAGGAAATAGATATAATAAAATAATTTCTAACCTAAGGAGATGCACCAAGACTTAATGATAGGCACAATAAATCATAGATCTAAGGGCCCAATTGGTATTTATAATATTCCATAAATGAAGAAACTAAAGATTAAAGTATAGATAATCCATTCATTGACATAATATAACATTTCATACATTCCTACTACAAAGAAGAGTCATAAGACATGATCTAGATCAACAAACTTGCATTCAATATATATAGAAGTTCTCAAATGAAATATCTAGACAATAGCAACATAGTTTAAAGTTTAATGAAATAGCATAAAAGAACAGAAAGACCAAACAATTGACACAATCTGAAAGTCTTTTGCAATAAAAACAAAATAGTAATAAAGGCCTGGTGTCTTTTCCTAAAATCAACGTTCCTTCAAAATTTGGACCCTTCCCTCCAAACAAAGAGAAGTATATATATACCTAAAAACTCCAACTACTTCAGAGAGTAGTAACATAAAAGATTTTAAAATCTATGGAAATGATGCATAATCAAATATTTTTTTTTACTGTTGCAATAGAAAGACTTTGAGTCAACGCATCTGGTCACTCTAGTCCAGGTGCATCCTCTGCAAATGATGGAAGTGGTCCAACAGAGCCTCATGCAGACAAGTGTTGCTCTTGCAGGTAGGAGGTTAAAACACGTGCAAAAGGTTGTAGCTTGTGGTTCACTTCATCCTCGGTGCTGAAGTAGTGTGCACAGAAGAGACGCGTGGTAGCATTTCGCTACCCATGGTTGTTACTTCATCCTTTTGCTGAAAACTTGCATAGACTAGACACGTACCAAAAGTGCATCGCAGATGTTGATCATGGGGCCCACCAAATTTCTTTGGGAATGAGAGCTACATGGCACTCTAGCAGGGCCCGATGAGGAAGCAAAGAAGGAACGATCAAAATGGCCCGCAACTATGACACATGGAAGCATAGCGGGAATTCCTGAAATGTGAAGGAAAAGAAACCTCCGTGGAGCATAGAGTAGACACGTGGAGGGAGCAAAAAATTTTAAGAAAAAGGTTGAGTGGCTTATTTGTGATATGTGGGCCGATACTTAGAGCAAAAATATACCCGAAGGGAACTTGTTGAATATTTATTCACAATAAGAAGGGCCCAAACAAGTGTGAAGATTCTATGGATGACATTTTTCAACACTACAAAAAAAATATGTTTAGTCAAACATATGAGATGCATTATTTAATAGGAAAATAAAAATAAATTGTTAGAAAAAAATAACAGAAGGGTTGATGCAAGAAGTTTAGTCCACAAAAGCTCAAAAAGTGGAAGTGTTTTTGTTGTTTTTTAGAATTTGTCACACATGGATTGGAAATTTGAGGCACTTACACAATATGAATCTTTAAAAAATTTAGTACTATGAAATTTAGCATTTTGAATCTAGTTTCCAAATATGAAATTTATTCAAATACTCAAATAATATAAATTAAATTTTGATAGGGATGCATAAAAGCCACTTTTTAAAAGTCATTTTTTTACCATACCATACATGTGTATGGACACCACTTTTTGACCCAAATAAAAGTATTTTTCTAGTTCCTTTTGAATAAAGAGAGCTAACAACATGAAGATTGATGGGGATATTTTTTTGTAATTTTCTTTTAATATTTTTTTTATTGAATTTTTATTGGCCTTAATTGTTGTTTTTAAAAATCAACATGTATGGATAGCATAATTGTACCTAAACTATTTTTTTTTTGAATTTTTTTCTTAATTTTTTAGAGAATTGTCTGATGATTAATGTCATAATTTTTTTTTACAACAAACTTAACCAAAAAAAAAGTTATTGAAAAACAAAAAAAGCCCGATATTTCAAGTTTATGGACTATTTTTCTTAGAAATTAATTGAAAAATAACAAATATAATCCAATATTAATAAAATTATATATTTCGAGACTAGACATCGTGTTTTCTAATGGGTTTTAATTTTATTGATTGATTGAGAAAAAAAGTCCATCAACCATATTGCCAAAGATGGACATTCTTCTTGAATCTGCCTTAGCTTTTTAGTTGTAGGTCAAAGGCTAAGGGCCGGATTGCCAAGCATTTCTTGAGCCGAAAACCAAGGTTACATGTGGGTTGGAAATATAAATTTTTAATAACGCATATGCATTATTAAAAAACATACGCGTTATTTAAATATAACACGTACACGTTATTTAAATATAACGCGTACACATTATCTATTTACCCGTTGGGTAAAGGTAACACATATGCATTATATAGCACATACGAGTTTCTAAAATAGAATGCGTAGGAATTTTTAAATGTTTACACACTTCTTATTTAGTCATTTTTTCCCAATAAATAGAGGATACCTTTTTTTGCAATATTCATTTTTTGCAGTATGGTCTGAAAGTGCCATTTTTTGCGTATTTATTGCAATGTTGTCTTGTGCAATCTCTTAATAGGGCATATTCTATTCAAATTGTTGAAAGAGACAAGTGAAAATTGAATTTTCTAAACTGGAATCAAGGTCAAGAACATTTTACAAGAAGATTTGGAAAAAGAGAACTTTTGGATGTATTCATGATGTTTTTATACTTCAAAGTTTATAGAAGAAATGATCTTCATACTATATAGTTTTATTTGAATATTTGAAGGAGATAAAAATTTGAAAATATGTTAAGAATCATTTTTTTGTTATCAAAAAGGGTTTGGTAACCATGGGATCAAAACAAAGGAAAATAAAAAAATGTAGAATGTTAATGACACTTGAAGAAATTCAAGCAGATAGAGAAATGGAGGAAAAAGGACAAAGGGATAGAAGAGAAATGATTCATCAAATGAAAAAATTGGAAGCATCTAGTTCCATGAATGTTGAAGAGGAAACCATGAAGGATGAGATGAATGTAGATGATGCAAATGTGGAGATGGTGAATATGGAAGAAAATGTAACTATGGAGAAAAACCTTACTATGCCTTCAACTTCAAGTTCAACTTTGAATGATATGGAAATAGAACCTATTCAAACAACTTTAGGCATGTCTTCAAATCCACCCCCCAATTATATGGAAAATGCACGTATTCAAACAATTTATCAAGTATGTCTTCAAACCCAAGTCTTGATAATATTGATCTCCATTATTTATAGGAAGTTAGATACACCATTAATGATATCAATAATTGTAGGGTTGAAACAATGCAAAAACAAAAAAATGATGAAATAACTTATAAGAATGCAAATGAGAATGAAATCCCTCATATTGATGAAAATGAGAATGAAATCCCTTTTATGTTTAAAAATGAAAATGAAACCCCTTGCATGAATGAAAATGAAACCCCTTGTATGAATGAAAATGGAAATTAAAATGTTCATTTTTTTACAATTGAAAAAGATGCACTAGATAACCTTCATAGTAAAGTTTCTTGGAGACAAATGAGAACTTATGGAAATAGAATATATAGAATGTTTTTATAGAAATAAATTAGGATTTCAATGTCAACTCATGATGCCATTGATAAAAATGTTGAAAATGAGAAAAGTGATGAAAAAATTAGGCATTTTTGTAAAACCAGAAAAGAAAGATGATTCAATAGAACAATTCACATCTAGTGTTGCTAATGGTATAGATTTTATAGGTATAAAAATTCAATCTAAAGGTAAGAATACAACCTATCATGGAATAACAACTGTTCTAGTTAATAAAGAAACTTCAAATAAAAGAATGTTAAGTAAGATTAGTAAATGTATAAAAGTAAATCCTAAAACTTTGATGAGAGCTACTAAAAGAAGAGAAAGTATTGAAAAGGAACCAATTAATCAATGTTGGAGTTTTAGTGGTAGACTCCCAAGATCAGACATGAAATTAACTAATGAAATCAAATATTTAATCAAAAAGTATTGGCATGATAATACAAGAGTATCACCTAACATTAAAGATGTTATAAAATTAAGGGTGGGTTCCAAAACTCATGAAACTCATCCAAAGCATATTTTTAAATATGATTCAAACTGAATTATATAAAAAAATTTAGATGATACAATCTTACCATTTAACATTAGCATAAGTCAAAGATCATTCAAAAAGTGTAAACCTTAGTTTATTATAATTAATAAACAATGAATCTCTTGTTGTTGTAAGACTCATATACAATTTCATTATTATTGTGATATATTTTGATATATGTGTTGTACTTTACATGCTAATCAAATTATGCAAGAAATTTGTGGTATTAATATGCCACTGAAACAATCAAAGATTTTATAGCAGGTTTTTTTTGTGAACCCTCTAATGGAAACTTATTTTATTTCAAAGCATGTATTTCTAGAGAATATGATAGATGTGGTAACTTTTCATTGTTAGGAGAATGTATGCAAGAAAGTAGTTTAGATGAATTTTGACAACAATTAATGTGGATGTAAAAAAAATAAAAAATATTGAGTATTCTTCAAAAGATGGAAAAATTGGAAAATGTTGTGAGCTAATTGTGAAAAATATAGTTTGTATGCATTTATTAAAGAATTTAGAGATAAGATTGTACGTAAATATGTTAAACACTCTCAATATGCTCATTGGCTTGATAATCAATTTAGTTTATATAAAAACACATTCCCAATTGGAACTATATTGTTAGTTGTTGATTTTGCAAAAAATTATACTCTTGTTCCATGAGAAGAAATTCAATCACAATATTATAATTTAGTGCAAGTAGCTATATTTGTTCATATTGTTTATAGACATGTAGATGATAGTAGAGAAGATAATAGAATTTTTTTGAAGAGTACCATTTTTATTTAAGTGATAATCAATTACATTCATCTGAGTTTGTTCAATATTGTTTTGATATATTTTATAAAAATTTAAAAGAGAGGAATTCAAATGAGAGAACATCTCATATGATTAGATAATTTCATATGTCAATTCAAGAATTCTAGAATTTTTTATT
The DNA here is from genome assembly GCA_007258455.2 of Sequoia sempervirens. NCBI lineage: Eukaryota > Viridiplantae > Streptophyta > Pinopsida > Cupressales > Cupressaceae > Sequoia > Sequoia sempervirens. The sequence goes on from VDFB02000003.1 coordinate 200,943,696, forward strand.
GGTTATGTAGAGTTCATAAGGAAAATAATATCCAACACATGTGGAGTTTTTTGAAGCTAGACATGGTAAAGGAGAACATGATGGAGCAGGTGTATGTGTGAAATGAGCTCTTGCTAGAGAGAAACTAAAATTTGAGGATGCTACAAAATTTAGAGATGTGCGTGCAATTATAGATTGGTGCAATACAAAATTATCTACAAGAATAAGTGAGAGCTCAATAATTTGGTGCTTCTTTTGGTTAGTTCAAGAAAATGATATTTTTACTTGACAAAATTTTCAAACAATTAATGGATCAGAAAAAGGGCATTCATTTAAGATTTTGAATGCAAACACATGGACAATATGGACAAGGGAGCTTGTATGCTTTTATCATTTTTTATTTCAGGTGATTGGGAGGTTTGTGAAAATATGGAATGGGTCAAAGAATGGAAACAAAGAGCCTTAACACCTACATCGACACGTGTTCAACATGGAATGACAATTGAAGATAATCAAGTGTTTGCATCAAATGATTATGATCAAGTTTCACATCTTGTACAAGAAGGTACATTAAATTGAATTGAATTTTATATGTATACATTTTTATATGTGAATTAAATATTAGTCACTCTTTATTGAATTTTTATTTATTTTTGTAGGATGTGTATGTTGTTGTTGCACCTGAGGGGAATGAAGAGGATATAGAGTATTACTTGGCTAGATGTGTTTAGAGAAAACATATGTTGGTACATCCTAGAGTGGATGATGGCAACTTTGAGTATCCAATTGGTTTAGTGGTTTTTGTTGGAACCTATCTTCAAAAATATTTGATAAGAAAGAATGGCTTGGTTGCAATTGAAGATTATGAAAGAAACAGGAATATTATAGATTATTCATATTTGATTTTGGCAACCAATATAAAAATAGTTATATATTAAGGGAGGCCTACTAATAAATTGTTATGGACACTTTCAATGGATAATCATGACACAATCATAGATGCATTACAAAAATGAGAGGATACAAATTGTACAATGGAGTAAATAAATATTAGTAAGTATATAGTTGTATATATATTTAATTTCAATATCGATATGTAGTTATAAAATTATCACATATACATGTATATATATATATATATATATATATATATATTTAGAACTTTAGTCATTTCCTAATTAAATTTTTATATCATTTTTTGTTTTAGGTCTCCCAAAACTAGATGCTTTACAAAAAAGAGAGGAGATGCACATATATTACAATGGAATTCGAATCTAGAGATAGGTAACTATACATAGTTCTAGATACATTTAATTGATAATATAAATATAAAACTAAACAATTCATTGTCATTTTATAAAATGTTTATAATTGATTTCATATCCCCTTAAGCCATTTTCTTAGGACCCCTTAAGCCATTCTCTGAGGACCCCTTAATCCATCCTCTTAGGACCCCTTAATCCATATCCTCATATATCTACCCTTAATCCATCCTCTAGCATCCACTTAAGTCACTCTCTCAACACCCCTAAATCCATCATCTTAGGACCCCTTAAGCTATATCCTTGTATATCTACCCTTTATTCATCCTCTTGCATCCCCTTAAGTCACACTCTCAACACTCCTTAATCCATCCTCTTAGGACTCCTTAATCCATATCCTCATTTATCTACCTTTAATCCATCATCTTGCATCCCCTTAAGTCACTCTCTCAACACCCCTTAAGCCATCCTCTTAGGAACCCTTAAGCCATATCCTCATGTATATACCCTTAATCCATCCACTTGCATCCTCTTAAGTCTCTCTATTAATTCCCCTTAATCCATCCTCTTAGGACCCCTTAATCAATATCCTCATATATCTACCCTTTGGTCCATCCTCTTGCATCCCCTTAAGTCACTCTCAACACCCCTTAAGCCATCCTCTTACGACCCCTTAATCCTATAGTGTCAAAAAAGGTCCCTTGACATTTTCACACTTGTTTGGGTCCTCTTTGTGGATTTTGGCTTAATTTTTCCTTGATTTAGTGTTGTAATGTGGATAACACATTCACATTAGGTCTTGGGCCCTTGTGAACTAATGGAATTTAATGGTTCCTTGCTAAAGTGTTGTGAAGTGTTGTAACACACTTTCACACTTTTCTAGGGTTTTATCAATTAACTAAGCATAATAAATATAATTTTAATGGTAATTAACTTTAATGTTTCCTTATTTGGAGTGTTGTAAAAAACTTTCACATTCCTCTAGGCTTTTCATTAATAATTGGGATTTCTTATGCTTTAGTTGGCCCTATTTTGCATCCACAAGCCTTGTTTATTACATCTTTTTGAGAATAATCCCGACGCCAATCAATAACCAATCAAAATTCGGGTGTTCCTAGCTTGTGTGGCCCAGATTTAGTGTCTTGGACTCATTCACCACCTTGGGGGAATGAGTTCCACTTAGGTCTTTTTGGCCTCGATGTAGGTTTCACACATTTCTAGACACTTTTGACTTTTGGTCCCATACATTATGTGTGATGGGACTCATTTTACACCTAGGTATGTGTAGGACCATCATGGAAAAAATAGGCCCTTAAGTGGTGAAAAATTCAGAAAAATCAAAGTTAGACAACTTGATGTAAAAATTTTAATAAGTTATCTATATTATTTTAAAAATATGTAAGAAAAGAATCTATATAAAATTTTATGTAGTTTCTAAATTACTAGGTTTATTTAAAAAAAAATCTATTTGGTGAAAATTTGAAATTTCAATGCAGTAGCACTTAAATTTTAAGGGAAAAAAAAGTAGGTGTCTGTCTAACCTAACCACAATAAAATGATAATATTTTTTTAATATTTTAGATATAAGTAGAGGACTCATGTCTTGATGTGATGCATACTTTTTGTAATTTTTTCCCAAGTAAATAATTAATTATGATTTTTATTACAACTTTTAAAAAATAAAAAGTTGTATGTCTGACCACCTTAACTTGGTTAAAACTTCATGAAATTCATTTTTTTTTAAAATCCTATAGTATGCAAAGCATAGAATGTGACGCATGTTTTGGATTCAAAAAATGTGATAACATTTGAAAGCTATAGATGTTTTTCAATCAACCTATCAATTGGGACTTTAGTCATAATTCAAATAGAAAATGAATAATAATTATTTATTAAATTCAAAGTAAAGCATAATTTATATTGGTGGAAAGTTTAGAATCTCCTTTAAAAACCCTTTTTGTTTCATCAATTCTGGGTTAAAAAAAAGTTGTCAACCACATACCCTACACATATTCATCATATTTCCACTTTTTGGCCCATCATGATCTTGCACATACCCACCTTGGGATAATTTGTCCCGTGTGACCAAAATTAAAATTTAATTCAAATTTTTGGCGTGATTTTACCCTCTTAGATCTAATGTCAGGTTGTAGTGTTATAATTTTGGGAATTCGTGCATAATTAAGTATAAATACAAGGTTCTTTCACACATTTTCACCCAATACTTTTGTGAGAGCATTCATAACAGAGAATTGAGTTCACAAGAGCATTCAAGCATTCATAAGGGAATTCAAGTATCTTCAAGAGAAAATTTCTTCATCAATTGTTATGGAAATTCAAGATTCATCATCATGTAAAGCATATCAAGCATCAAGCATGTTAGTGAGCTAGTGTTGTGATGTAGCATTGAAGATCCAAGATCAAGAATTGCTCCATTCCTATCATCAAATATCAAGATCTACATCCTTCATAGCCATTTCATGTTAAGTTACAAATTTTCAAGACATCATTTACAAGACATCATTCAAGGTTACATTGTTCATGTTTCATATCCCATGTTTCATGTTTCATGTCCTTGTTTCATTGCTTCATCATTTGGTTTAATTACATAAATGGGGTTTGACCTAGGAAAACTCACATTCCCTATCAATGAACATTTTCTCTCTCTTTCTTTGTGTGATTGCAGATCTAGGTGTCTTGGAGCTTGAAGAATCATTGGAGATTAGGTTACAATATTTTTGGAGTTCTCCCCATTTGTAAGGCCAAAATCTTAACTAAAAGGTCATTTACAACCCTAAAATCAGAGTTTCAGATCCACGAACTTGGAGGAATAGAAAGAGCAGACTAAGAAGTGTAGATAAGAACTTTGAATTTCTAGAAAATTCAAATTGGACTCATTCACCAAGAATGGTGAATGAGTCCTACTATAGGTGTTTACTAGAGATCTTTGCAGATTCTGATACCGATTTTCCTGAAACTTGCTCCCATACAGAAATTCAGAACGGGGATTGATTCACCTAGAATGGAAAATGAGTCCCACTAGGTTTAAAAGTTAGCAATTCCATAATTTTAAAGTTATTTCCAGTGTTCAAAACTTTTCCATGTGCACACATTTTGTTCTATAGCTTTCTATTTTTTTCTAGCATTTTCAAGTCATTTAGTTCAATTTTGCATCAGACTAAGGTTTTGTATTTCATCTTACACGCCATTTCTTTTTCAGGTTTTGTATTTCATCTTACACGCCATTTCTTTTTCAAGTTTCAAAATTTGTGGTGAACCCCTCTTCTAATATGAAATCATACCCTAGGATACCCTATTATAAGACCTCTTACCTCTATTCCACTCTTGGGGTGAGATCTCTAGGTTCATCTTTTAATGTGAAGTATAGAAGATTGTTGCCCTAGGTCCTAAAACCCTAGTGGAGACAACATTCTATGTTCCATTTTGGTGAACCTGCATTTAGAATACCTTATTTTATAATTTGGAGTCCATCATCATCCTATAATTAGCTTGCATTAACATTGCATTAGAGTTTCCATTAGTTAATTGACATTCTAGGTTTCAAAATTTGCATTAGTGAAAGTGCATATAGGTTGCATTTTTCATCACAAATCATTGATAAATCTGAAAAACTACATTTTCATTTAGTATTCAGGTCATACAACATAAAAATAATCAAAATCAATTGAAATTTTTTGAAAATTTTGAGAAAAACCCTAACTGGGACTCATTCGCCACCTTGGGCGAATCAATCCTAGTCTAGATTTTAAATTGTATATTATAGCATCAAAAATCTCATTTTTGTGCTTCCTAAGCCTCCTGGTAACATATACTATAAGTCTGAAAAGTTTGGGGAACATTTTTTTATGTATCTAGGTCAAAAACATCAATTTAGGGTAGTCATTTTTGAAATCATTCCAATATCAAGCATCATTAGATCTAAAAATGCTCCAATTTCTAAAATTTTACATAATATGGATAAAAGTACTTTTCACTTTTGCATACATAATGTTTCTATTCATAATGCTTTGGATAAGTTTGATAAAAGTGCTTTTCATTCTTGGATACACATTCTTTACATTCTTAAAGTTTTGCATCTTTGGATATACATTGTTTACATTGTTCAAACATTGCATAAAATAGTTACAAGTTCTTTTCATTTTTGTTCAAACAATGGGTATGTGTGGGATCATGATGGGCCAAAAAATGGCAATATGATGTGTATGTTTAGGGTATGTGGCTGATGACCTTTTTTTTAGCCAAAATTGATGAAATGAAAAGGGTTTTTAAAGGAGATTCTCAGCTTTCCACCAATATAAATTATGTTTTACTTTGAATTTAATAAATAATTATTATTCATTTTCTATTTGAATTACAACTAAAGTCCTGATTGATAGGTTGATTGAAAAACATCTATAGCTTTCAAATGGTATCACATTTTTGGAATCCAAAACATGCATCACATTCTATTCTCCCCATATTATAGGATTTAAAAAAGAAAAATTGAATTTCATGAATTTTGACCAAGTAAGGTGGTCAGACATACGAGTTTTTATACTTTTAAAAATTTCTAATAACAAATTCATAATTAATTATTTACTTGGAAAAAAATTACAAAAAAATATGCATCACATCTAGATATGAGTCCTCTACTTATGTCTAAAATCTTATAAAAAAATATTATCATTTTATTGTGGTTAGAGTGGTCAGATAGACACCTACTTATTTTTTCCCTAAAATTTAAATACTACTGCATTGAAATTCAAATTTTCACAAAATAGATTTTTCTTTTTTTAAAATAAACCTAGTAGTTTAGAAACTACATTCAATTTGCTAAAATGTTATTCTTACATATTTTTGAAATAATATAGATAACTTATTCAAATTTTTACGTCAAGCTACCTAACTCTGATTTTTCTGAATTTTTTGCCACTTAAGGGCCTATTTTTTCCATGATGATCCTGCACATACCCCAATGTTAGTACTTTACCTTTCTAGGAATTCTAAGAAAATGTTCATATCCCCTCCCTATGAAAGTGTTTTAGTGAAAGAGAATATAACCTTGGACATTCCTAAGGATCATATTCATTCTTCTCCTAATCTATCTCCTATTGGCAAAGAAGATGTTTTGGTACTAGAAGAACCATTCAATGAGATTTTTGAGAATCATAGTTGTTATTCTCCTTCTACCTCTCTTATTAGGAAAGACATTGATGAACAAGAAGAAACAACTATAGGTACTCATGACATGGACAATCTTGATGTCCAATAAAATTTGTTCTTCTCCTATTATCTCTCCTAGTTGTCAAGCAGATACTTCGATGTTAGAAAAGATAATCGATGAAGGTCATAAGAATCTTAGCTGTCCCCCTTCACCTAGGGAAACCCTTATTGAGAAATACAATTAGACCATTGATCACTTCCCTAATTGTGATGAAGAAATTTTAGAAGAACTTACCTTTGGGTGTCATGAACATTTGGTTTTTAGTTCTACTAACAACACTCCTCCTAGGGAGGATATCATGGTGCAAGAAAATATAAACATTGAAACATGTAATGAGGCTTCCTTAGGTGAAGCTACATTAGACTCTTCTTCACTAAAAAATCATGCAAATAAAGACAATATTGTTGAGGTTCTGGCAACACAAATTTGATCTCCTTCAATTAGTGATCTTCCTAAGTCACCTCCCATTAGCGAATCATATAAGAAAAAAAGAGATTTCTTGAAATATATGATGCAATCTAACAATGTTTTACAGAAACCAATATATAACACAGTTGCTCAAACATGTAGGGGACCACAAATCTCTCCCACAACATCACCATTTCCTCAACATATTTTTCCTAGTGCTCCTTGTTCACCTTTTCATAATATAGTTGAAGATATTAAGAAGACCCCTACTAATATATCCATATAGCAACTTATTCAAATATCCCCTACATACAAGTGTCTGTTTCAAGAAATATTTCAAATAAAGTAGGAGGAGATCCAAGCTTCTATGAAATTTAATACTGAAAAATCCTCCTTTCATCCCACACAAGTCACACAATCAGAAATCACATTCTCTAAGCATGAATTACCCTCACTTGAGACTCAAAACAAGAATGAAGCCTTAATGATAAAGGTGATTGTTAATGAAATTATAGTTAGACACAATCTCATAGACAATGGAGAAGAAATTAATGTTTGTAGCATTGACCTCCTAAAAATTTGCATGGACAAAACGCTCATTCAACTTAATGATGTTCATATTCATGGCTTTGACAATGTTAATAGGAAACCACTAGTGATGATCACATTACCTATTGAGGTCAAACCTATAGTGTTTCCTACCCCTATCCATATCATGCAAGGAACCCTTTCATACAATCTTCTCCTAGGGAGACCATGGATTAATTCTATGAAAGGAGTCCCCTCTACTCTCCACTGTACAATGAAATTTGAATACAACAACATGATATACACAGTTGAAGTAGATGAATGAAGCTATGAATCATGTGATCACAACACTTCCAACTCCCCTAATACTTTCATTCCAAGATCAAAATTTAAGCCTATACAATTTTATACTAATCCTTCACCTACAACATAAATCTTTAGTGATAATTTGGGTCATTATATTTTACGGGCCTCCTTTCAATAAAATTTCAAAAGTCTCACCCTCATAGCCCAAAGAGTCATATACAAACAATTAATTTTCATATACAAGTTCTAGTAATGATGGCGATTTGACACCTTCCTTTATGGGAGACTATGAAATCTCACAACCTAAACCAAAACAACCTTGTGTTTTATATGCTCAACTTGGTTCTACATTAACAACATAACCCATTATAGTGATGGGGGCTATCTAACTCCCATCCATCATGGGAAGATGACACATAACTTTAAAAATGGTTTGTGTTCTCGTGAAGAAGCCAATCCTTCTAAAAAACACAAACCCCCTTCATCTAACTTGAAAGATTGTTATGGAATTGGATACAATCTCCCTCCTACACATGGATACAATGAACACACAAATCAAAGTGACATAACATACTCTTTCAAAAAAGATCTAGTTTTATAATCTTTATCTCCCCTCTCATCTAAAGCCTTATCATTTAATGTGTGTATGACATCTTGCCTGACTAAAGTAACACCTTCTACTACTAATCAAGAAGGAATCTTGTCAAGACTCCTCCAAGATTGTTTGATGACTCTCCCTCCAAAAACACAAAATAAATTTTACTACAAGAATTCATTTTTCACATATCACAAAGTTCATGGTCATTATACTAATGAATGTAAAGATTTAAGCAACAAAATTCAACATCTCAAGGAATGTGGTGCTCTTTCTTTTGTTGAAGCACCTAATTCCTCTAACTAATACTTATTTGCATCCTATTTGACTCACTCTTGTCCTACACTAAGTGGGGGCAAGGAGTTAGTTATCCTTGTCCTCATATGTCACTTGTTGTTGTCTCTTTTGGCTATTTAATCACCTTTCATGAACATATAAGAGCAAGCTTGGGATGTGAATGACATGCCTTTAGTTGGCTCACATGTGACATACTACCTTTCCATGACGTAGCTTATCAAAAACATATGACTTGGCATAGGGATTTCTTAAAGCTCTCATGCATTCTTCTAATTTAAATCAATTACTCACAGTAATGGTATTATCAACCACTTTAAAGTGGGGGAATAAATTGACACTCATGCTTCATTGCACAATTTTTTTTTCTTGTGATGTGTCCTTTCCTTGGTGGTGTCATTGGGCTTGATTTCCTCCAACAGTATGATATTTCTTTGAATTTTCCTCTCTTGGAGACATTAGGCACAATGTTCCCTAATAAGAAGCTTTACATGAAGGGTGTTGTCATAATAGTGGTTTACAATTCCTGAGAGGAATGAATTTTAGCTGAAATCACATATTTTTAGAAAATATAATGATTTAAGCCTTAAAAAGTTCCATTTTAAGGATTCCAATTGAAAAGGGTTTGATCAAATCACCTTAGATCAAACCCCTTGGATAAAACCTCGCTAGTTTTAAACCATACCTATAAATGCGTCTCCTTTACACCTATCAAAATGCTGATAAAAAATCACTTTTGATTTAGCTTTTGGGGGATCAAATGAATTCATTTAAAATTTATTTCAAATGATTATGGTATTCCTCAGAACAAGCTAACCAATGAATATAATTTTAATATGTTTTGGTTTTGTTATGTATTTGTTTTTAAGTTTTATTAAACATAGGTTTTTCATCGAAAATGAATTTCTTTGTTCACATGTGGAAAAATAGAATATTATCAAAAAAAAATTGCAAAATATGAGTGCACCTGATACTGAAGTCCTTGATCCAACAAAAAATTCAATTAAAATTTGACATATACAAAAAGTTACGCATTATACATTATGTCGAATTGTAATTCGTTTGACTTTGAAACTTGATTAAGGAAAAAATATTCAATAAAAACTATATAACCAAATGGAAGCACTAGATATCAGAGTTACAAATCTAAATTTGAAAGAATTAGAATTTTATCCTTCATGGAAAAAAGTTATGCATTATACAGCGCCACTTTTAAAAATGTTGTTTTATGAAAAAAATCTATTTTCATGGGAGATGGAAAAAGAAGTGCAATTTGATTCCAAAAATTTTGAAAAAAATATTTTTAGAATCTACAGACAAAATTTGATGAGACTCTAGTTTGCACCATCTTCAAATTACTCATAGTTTAGCCGCTATAGGTGCCCGAATGTGAAGATTTAGTTAAAAATAATAATTTCAGTGTCCAATTTGGCCAAAAATTGTAAACCACTATTATGGGATCACCCTGAACTAAGAAAAATACCTTTGAACATTCCTTACACTATATTGGCATTTACAACAATTGTTATATGGCCACCCTGCATAATACAACTTGCATTCTTGTAGTGCCATCCTATTTTTCTATGAGTTTCAATCATACAAAATTTTGCTTGCCACATGGAACTTGAAGATCATTTTTGTGTAGTTCCTTATTAAAGTTATCAGGAGGTATAACTTTGGTATAGTTGAGAGGGAAGCCCAATCTAAGGCATGACTTTCCCCATACTCACTTGCATGTGTGTGAGTGCATACTAGCCATGAGTGTATGTGTCTCACCTTTTAGGAATTCTCACTCGACAGATAGCCAGAAGTTTCATCACCTCAAAGTGAGTATGTATTTTCCAAACAAATAGCCTAGATTTGATCCACATAATGTTGGAAATATGGTTGAAGCTTGATCCACCTTTTTATTTTTTCTCATTTCTATTCCTAGTAATTATTGACATTGCATGATTGTGTATCTTATTTTGTTGCACATCATACACCTTGTGTGTGTCCTTTTTTGCTTATGTCATTTTGACTTAAGATTCAGATCCTGGGGACTTGGCCACCTCCTTTGACCTTTTTCATCCTTTTCCATCCACATTGGTACAATTGGACCCCTCTTGAATGTCTACTTTAGTGTGAGTTTGAAGAAAGTTCATCCTCTCACTAAAGTGGGGGTGAAATGTAGTATTGAAAAATGGCTCCCTTGACATTTTCAGACTCATTTGGGTCCTTGTGGATTTTGGCTTAATATTTCCTTGATTTAGTGTTGTAATGTGGATAACACATTCACATTAGGTCTTAGGACCTTGTTAGCTAATTAAATTTAATGATGCCTTGCTAAAGTGTTGTGAAGTGTTGAAACACACTTTTACACTTTTCTAGGGTTTTATCAATTAACTAAGAATAATAAATATAATTTTAATCATAATTAACATTAATCTTGCCTTATTTGGAGTGTTGTAAATGTTGTAACACACTTTCACATTCCTCTAGGCTTTTAATTAATAATTGGGATTTCTTATGCTTTAATTGGCCCTATTTTGTATTCACAAGCCTCATTTGTTGCACATTTTTGAGGATAATCCTAAGTACACCAATTAGTAACCAATCAAAATTCAGATGTTCTTGGCTTGTGTGGCCCAGATTTAGTGTTTAGGACTCATTCTCCACCTTGGATGAATGGGTACCACCTAGGTCTTTTTGGCCCTGATGTAGGTTTCACACATTTCTAGACACTTTAGTTTTTGGTACCATACATTACATGTGATGGGACTCATTCACCACCTTGGGTGAATGAGTCCCATGTGAGAAAAATTCAAATTTCCATTGGGATTTTATCCTCCTAGATCTTATGTCAGATTGTAGTGTTGTAATTTTGGGAATTCTTGCATAATTAAGTATAAATACAAGGGTTTTTCACCCATTTTAACCCAATACTTTTGTTAGAGAATTCATAATAGAAAATTGAGTTTACAAGAGCACTCAAGCATTCACAAGGGCATTCAAGTGTCTTCAAGGGAAGATTTCTTCATCAATTGTTGCAGAAATTCAAGATTCATCATCATGTCAAGCATATCAAGCATCAAGCATGTTAGTGAGCTAGTGTTGTGATGTATCATTAAATATCCAAGATCAAGAATTGCTCCATTCCTATTGTTAAAGATCAAGATCTACAACCTTCATGGCCATTTCCTGTTAAGTTGTATATTTTCAAGACATCATTTACAATACATCATTCAAGGTAACATTGGACATGTTTCATATCCCATGTTTCATGTTTCATGTTTCATGTCCTTGTTTCATTGTTTCATCATTTGGTTTAATTACCTAAATGAGGTTTGACCAAGGCAAACCCCCATTCCCTAACAATCAACATTTTCTTTCTCTTTCTTTGTGTGATTGTAGACCTAGGTGTCTTGGAGCTTGAATAATAATTGAAGATTAGGTTACAAGATTTTTGGAGTTTTCTCCCCCTTTGCAAGGTCAAAATCTTCACTAAAAGGTCATTCACAGCCTCAAAATTAGAATTTCAAATTTGGGAACTTGGAGGAATAGAAAGAGCTAACCAATAAGTGTGGATAAGAACTTTGAATTTCTAGAAAATTCAAACTGGACTCATTCGCTAAGAGTGGCAAATGAGTCCCACTATAGATATTTTCTAGAGATCTTTGTAGATTTGGATACCCATTTTCCCAAAACTTGCTCCTATATAGAAATTTAGAACTGTGATTGATTCACCCAAAATGGTGAATGAGTTCAACTAGGTCAAAAAATTAGTAATTCCATAATTTTAGAGTTATTTCAAGTATTCAACACATTTCTAGGTGCACACATTCTACTCTATAGCTTTTTGTTTTGTCCTTCTAGTAGTTTCAAGACATTTAGTTCAATTTTTCATCATACTAAGGTTTTGCATTTCACCTTACATGTCATTGTCTTTTCAAAGTTTAAAATTGGTGGTGAACCCCTCTTCTAATCTGAAATCATACCCTAGGACACCCTATTTTCAGACCTCTTACCTCCATTCCACTCTTGGGGTGAGATCTCTAGGGTCATCCTTGAATGTGAAGTATAGAAGATTGTTTTCCTAGGTCCTAAAACACTAGAGGAGACAAAATACTATGTTACAAATCCATATCCTCATAGATCTACCCTTAATCCATCCTCTTGCATCCCATTAAGTCTCTCTATTGATTCCCCTTAAGCCATCCTCTTAGGACCCCTTAATCCATATCCTCGTATATCTACCCTTAATCCATCCTCTTTCATCCCCTTCAATCACTCTCTCAACTCCCCTTAAGCCATCCTCTTAGAACCCCTTAATCCATATACTCTTATCTACCATTAATCCATCATCTTGCATCCCCTTAAGCCACTCTCGTAACTTTACAATTAAGGATTTATGGTTCATCTCCTAGGAATTAGGTCCTAGGGTTAAGGATTTAGGATCTTCATATCCTAGGGTTCATTATATGCTTAGAATAGAAAATCTACACGGGCTAAGGGTTTAAGGTTCATCTCCCATACTTTAGATCCTATAGTTAATGTTTTAGTATCTTCATATCAAGAGAGTCTTAGAATAACAAATCTATATGGATTAATGGTTTAGGGTTCATCTCCCAGGATTTAGTTCTTAGGGTTTAGGGTTTAGGATCTTCATATCCTAGGGTTCATGAGATGCTTAGAATAACAAATATATACGGGTTAAGGATTTAGGGTTCATCTCTTAGGCTTTAGATACTAGGGTTCATGAGATGATTAGAATAACAAATCTATATGGGTTAAGGGTTTATGGTTCATCTCCTAGGATTTAGGTCTTAGGGTTAAGGGTTTAGGATCTGCATATCCTAGGGTTCATGAGATGATTAGAATAACAAATCGATATGGGTTAAGAGTTTAGGGTTCATCTCTTAGGTTTTAGGTCATATGGTTTATGGTTTAGGGTTTCTAGGGTTCATTAGATGCTTAGAATAAGAAATATATGTGGGTTAAGGATTTAGGGTTCATATCCAAGGATTTAGGTCATATGGTTTAGGGTATAGGGTTCTTAGGGTTCATGAGATGCCTAGAATAAAAAATCTATATGGGTTAAGGGTTTAGGTTTCATCTCATAGGCTTTAGGTCATATGGTTTAAGGTTTAGGGTTTCTAGGGTTCATGAGATGCTTAGAATAACAAATCTATATGGTTTAAGGGTTTAGGGTTCATATCCTATGCTTTAGGTCCTATGGTTTAGGTTTAAGGGCTTCTAGGGTTCATGAGATGCTTAGAATAACAAATCTATATGGGTTAATGGTTTAGGGTTCATCTACTAGGCTTTAGGTCATAGGGTTTAGGGTTAAGGGTTTCTAGGGTTCATGAGATGCTTAGAATAACAAATCTATATGGGTTAATGGTTTACGGTTCATCTCCTAGGCTTTAGGTCCTATGGTTTAGGGTTTAGGGTTTCTAGGGTTCATAAGATGCTTAGAATAACAAATCTATATGGTTTAAGGGTTTAGGGTTCATCTCCTAGGCTTTGGGTCATATGGTTTAGGGTTTACCATTTCTAGGTTTCATGAGATGCTTAGAATAACAAATCTATATGGGTTAAGGGTTTAGGGTTCAACTCCTAGGCTTTAGCTCATATGGTTTAGGTTTTAGGGTTTCTAGGATTCATGAAATGCTTAGAATAACAAATCTATATGGGTTTAGGGTTTAGGGTTCATCTACTAGTCTTTAGGTCATGTGGTTTAGGGTTTTTAGGGTTCATGAGATGCTTAATCCCTTTAAATAATTCTCTCAACTTCCCTTAATCCACCCTCTTGCATCCCTTAAGTCACTTTGTATGTGTTAAGGTTTTATGCTCCATCTGCTAGGCTTTAGGTCCTATGGTTTAGGGTTTAGGGTTTCTAGGTTTCATGAGATGTGTAGAACAACATATCTATATGGGTTAATGGTTTATGGTTCATCTCCTAGGATTTAGGTCTTAGGATTAAGGGTTTAGGATCTTGATATCATGCAATTCAGGTATGTGGAGTATCATGATGGGCCAAAAAGTTACAATATGATGGGTATGTGTAGGGTATGTGACTAAGGACTTTTTTTTACCCAAAATTGATGAAATGAAAAGAGTTTTAAAGGATATTATCAGCTTTCCAACAATATAAATTATGTTCTAATTTGAATTTAATAAATAATTATTATTCATTTTCTATTTGAATTGACTAAAGTCTTGATTGATAGGTTGAATGAACAAAATCTATAGCTTTCAAATGGTATCACATTTTTTGAATCCAAAACATGTATTATATTATATGCTTCGCATACTATAAGATTGAAAAAAAATGAATTTTATGAAGATTTGACTGGAAGTTAAGGCGGTCAGACATACTAGTTTTTTATATTTTTTAAAAGTTGTAATAAAAAAATCATAACTAATTATTTACTTGGAAAAATATTATAAAAAAATATGCATCATATTGGGACATGAGTCCTCTACTTATATCTAAAATCTTATAAAAACAATATGATCATTTTATTGTGGTTAGGTGGTCAGACAAACACCTACTTTTTTTTCCTGAAATTTAAGTACTACTACATTGAAATTTCAAATTTTCACCAAATAGATTTTTTAAAAAAATAAGCCTAGTAGTTTAGAAACTACATTCAATTCTTACATATTTTTGAAATAATATGGATAACTTATTCAAAATTTTACGTCAAGTTTCCTAACTTTGATTTTTTTGAATTTTTTGCCACTTAAGGGCCTATTTTTTCCATGATGATCCTGCACATACCCATTCATGAGATGCTTAGAATAAAAAAGCTATATGGGTTAAGGGTCTAGGGTTTGTCTTGTAGGTTTGAGGTCATATGGTTTATAGTTTATGGTTTCTAGGGTTCATAAGATGCCTAGAATAACAAATCTATATGGGTTAATGGTTTAGGGTTCATCTCCTAGGCTTTGGGTCCTATGGTTTAGGAGTTAGGATTTCTAGATTTCATGAGATGCTTGGTGTAGTGCAAAAAATGTATCCTTGACAATTTTATGCTCATTTGGGGCTTTCTTATTGATGTTGGCCTAGTTTTTCCTATATTTAATGTTGTAATGTGGTCAACTCATTCACATTAGGTCTTAGACCCTTGTGAATCAATGAGAATTCTATGATGTCTTGTAAAAGTGTTGTGAAGTGTTGTAACCCACTTTCACACTTTTCTAGGACCTTTTTATTATAATTTACTTAAATAACCTCTTTTTATCACTTACCAGATATTAATTCAAAGTGTTGTAAAGATTTGTAACAAACTTTCATTCTTTTCTAGGCTTGTCATCAATAATTCAACCCTTTTCTTATGTTCAAATGGCCCCTTAATACACTTACATGCACTACTTAAGTGTGTTTTGGAGAATAATCTTGTTAAACATCATTTAATCCACTTTAATTCCTAACACCCATTAAAATTTCCCTAGTGGGACCAAGTCACCACTAGGGGCGAATTAGTCCCACTTGGCCCAAAAATCAAAATTATTTCAAAATTCCTACGAGATATTATTTTCCAAACTTGAGGTTGGCCTATGATGTGGTATTTTTGGGAAGTTTTGTATAATCATGTATAAATATAGGGTTTTAATTTCATTTCCACCCCCATTTATTCACTCACTAATTCATTCACTTAATCATTCAAGCAACCATCAAGAATTCTAGGCATTCTTGAGCATACATCCATTGGAGCTTCTACTTTCATATCTTCAAATTTCTACTTCAAGGGTTTGGTCTTGTATGCATATTTTTCAAAGAGAAAGGTGTTAAAAGGTTTCAAAAATTCATAAAATTATTTCAAATTCAAAAAATCCCTAAAATAATCCTGGAGATCACCTATAGACCAGATTCTACAGATTCAGATTTAGAAACTTGTTAGGAACCGATGTGCATACCAAGAGCTACAGATTGCATCTTTGAAATTATTGAAAGCTAAAGGTTGACTAAGTTTCTATAAGTGGAAAATTAATCCCTCTACCAGGCCTAAAAAGTGTTTTCTATAGTTCTAGATACCCTTTTGGCTAGCTAAAACTTGTTTCGACAGAATTTCCCTAAACAAGACAAAGTCGCCCAACTTGGCGTAAGTGTCCTAGTTGGCTTCAACAGTGAATTGTATAGGAGTCCAGAGCCTCTCTACATCACATTCCATTTTCAAAGTGCACCTCTCTATTATCATTCATTTTTGTTATAATTTACTTGCATATTTAGTTCATTCTACATATCACATTGTGTTTTCAAACATCTTGCATTTCCTTAGTTTTGCATCCATAATCAATCTATTTAATAATTTATTTGCATATAGGACATTATATTTAGGTGTATTTCAATCATATTAGTATTAGTATAAGTGAACCAACCATATATTTTTGGGATACCTTTCTCCTTTTAGGTGCAAAACCCTAGAAGTGTAAGAGATTGTCTATCCCCAAAAATTTACGGTTCACTTAGAATAACAAATATATATTGGTTAATGGTGTATGCTTCATCTCTAGGTTTTTGGTCATATTATTTAAATTTTAGTGTTTCTAGGGTTCATGACATGCTTAAAATAACAAATCTATATGGGTTAATGGTTTAGGGTTCATCTCTTAGGCTTTAGGTCTTATGGTTTAGGGTTTAGGGTTTCTTGGTTTCATGATATTCTTAGAATAATAATTCTATATGGGTTAATTTTTTAGGGTTCATCTCCTAGGCTTTAGGTCCTATGGTTTATGATTTATGGTTTCTAGGGTTCATGAGATGCTTAGTCCCTTTAATCCACCCCTTTAAGTCATTTTATCACCTCTCCTTAATCCACCCTCTTGCATACCTTAAGTCACTTTATATGGGTTAAAGGTTTAGGGTTCATATTCTAGGCTTTAGGTCCTATGGTTTAGAGTTTAGGGTTTCTAGGGTTCATGAGATGCTTAGAAAAAAAAATCTATATGGGTTAATAGTTTAGGCTCAATCTCCTAGGCTTTAGGTCATATGGTTTAGGGTGCAGGGCTTCTAGGGTTCATGAGATGATTAATCCCTTTAATTCATTCTCTCAACTCTGCTTAATCCACCCTCTTGCATACCTTAATTCACTCTATATGGGTTAAGGGTTTAGGGTTTTGCTGCTAGGCTATAGGTCCTATGGTTTAGGGGTTAGGGTTTCTAGGGTTCATGAGATGCTTAGAATAACAAATATATATGAGTTAATGGTTTAGGGTTCATCTCCTAGGATTGAGGTCCTATGGTTTAGGGTTTATTATTTCTAGGTATCATGAGATTATTAGAATAACAAATCTATATGGGTAAATGGGTTAGGTTTCATCTCCTAGGCTTTAGGTCCAATGATTTAGGGTTTAGGGTTTCTAGGGTTCATGAGATGCTTAATCCCTTTAAGTCATTCTCTCAACTCCCCTTAATACACCCTCTTACATCCCTTTAAGTCATTCTATTAACTCCCCTTAAACCACCCTCTTGCATTCCCTTAATCCATCCTCTTAAAGGACCCTTAAGTCATATCCTCTTACATCTCCTTAATCCACCCTCTTTAATCCCTTAATTCACTGTCATAATTCCTCTTAAGCCATCCTCTTAGGACTCGTGAAGCCATATCCTAGGGTCCATGGCATGCATCCCAGCCTTAATCCACCCTCGTCTATCCCTTTAATTAATTCTCTTAACTCCCCTTAATCCACCATCTTGCATCCTTTTAAGTCATTCTATTAACTCCCCTTAATCCACCCTCTTGAATCCCATTAAGTAATTATCTTAGGACCCCTTAATCCATCCTATGGCAAACATCACTTGAATTTGTAAGGAATTTATAAGATCCAATTTTCTAACTTTTACTATATATTGTTATTTTCTCGCATGAATTATTTAGTTAAATGACTCATAAAAACTATAATTACTTTACTTACATTATTTATTTTTGCAAGTTCTCATCAATTTGGTCTACCATGTGATTGTCACTATAAATTTTTTTTATCAAGAGACCATGTAAATATCAATTTGTGGTCTTGACCTATAAGTTGATAAGGTTTAATTGTATCTACATGCACATATAAGTTTCATCATGTTATATAGTTGTATTAAAGATCAATATACATTATATATGTTTGTTTGATGTATGAACCTCAATGAACTTATTAGTCACTTTTTAAATATCTTGTTCCAATTTTATCTTATACAAATCATGTCTTGTATTCACCACATTTTATTTAATTTTTCAATTGTATAGATTATACATTTTATACATACAAGGAGATATATTTTTGTTCAGTGATTCAAATATTTTCTAGAATTGGAAAATAGTTAAAATTACCTACCCTTAATTTATTATGAATGTGATCTAAAATATTTGAGGCATGTTTTAAGTTTTCACCTAACCATGTGTTAAATTATTAAAATTTAAGAGTTAATCATTTTAAGACATGTCTTTAGAAACTTAATTGAACAATGTCATGTAAATATATATGAAATTTGATTCTAGATAAGAAGTTATATAGTGCAATTACTTGAAACCTAGATAAAATATATATACATATATTAGTGCATATAATCATCAAAATGAACATAACACGATCATAATTGAGTGCATATATAATCATCATATTAAAGTCAACTAATATAAATAAACAAAAGTTTGATCATATTAATTGATATAATGTATGTGAAATGGTCCATGAAATAACATGTTCAAAATGTATATGTCAAGTCCAACACATATATTTAAATAAAACTAGAGATATATAGTCCATAAAATTTAAAACCATCTAACTATCAGGGCGATCAATCAAATCAAGTATCCTCTTTTCTCCACATGGACTAGATGTACTCATATCATGTTGTAGAAGAGTACAAGAAACTTGAAATTAGATTTAAAGTTATTTAGAAATTTTGATATAATTTAACATATAAACTGTACCATAGAAAAAAGGAAACTTGCTACATTTGAGGAATAATTAATGATAAATTGAACTTAATATGGCCTTGATTTGGTGTTGTTAAGTGTTTTTCACATCCACAATAGGTCTTGGACCCTTTAATGCATTTAATGATGTATTGCAAAGGTGTTGTAAATTGTTGTAAAAGACTTGCATGCCTCTCTAGACTTAATAAACCTATCTTTTTCTTAATTCAAAATTATAAAATAAATTTAAATACATCCTCACATTAATCTAGAAGAATTTTGAAATAAACTTAATGTTAAACTAGTGTTGTAATGTGTCTTGCACATTCACATTGGTTCTTGTTCCTTCCTAGGCTATGTGGACCTCATTTTAGTGTTGTAAAGTGTATTTAATCACACTTTCACATTGAATTCTATGTCCCAATCCCTATTTAACCTTCACATCATCATTAATAGGTCCATATTACCCATATTGTGCATCTCGAGGAAATATCTAATGAAATACTAGACAAAGTCACCATATAAACCTTATTTCTTAACTCGCTAGCATCTTAGCTGGAAAAATTGCCCCACTAGGACTAATTCAACACTTGTGGTGAATAAGTCCCATTTGGACCAATTTTGACATTTGAGCGGGAAAAATTGAAATTTAAGTTTATTATTTTTACATGTCATCCTTAGGGATCCAATTAATGGAAAATAAGGTGAATTGCATATAAATTCGAGTCTCTAAGCCCTAATTTACATCTCTCCTAAAAAAATTCTTCATTATTCATCCATCATTCTTCCATCTCAACTCAAGCAAGTTAGGGTTTCATCATTTCAAGTCATTAAGATAGCAATTTTTAGACATTCAAAGGAATATTATTCATGTTTTTCCACAAATATTCAAGATCAAACATCATGGAAAGGTATTAAATCCATTATTGCACTCTTTATTACATGCTTTCTCTATTTTGGTTTAATTACCTAAAAGGGGTTTGACCAAGGCAAACCCCCATGCCCTAAAATTCACCATTTCTCTCTCTTGTCTTGTGTGTTTAAAGATTTAGGCATCTTGGAGGCTTGGAGATTATTGAATTTTTCATTGATTCTTTTTTAAGTATTCTCTTCATTGAAAAAGTCAAAATATCAACAAAAACTCACTTTCAGGTTTGGAAATTAGAGTTTTAGAAGCAAAAACCTATAGAAAGCCAAAGTGCAGATTGAGAGCTCTTGATTCCACCTTTGAACTTTCAAAAATTAAAAAGTGGACTCATTCACCATGGGTGGTGAATGAGTCCCACTTCCAAGCCTATTTTTGGTTTTCTACATCTTTAGATACCCTTTTGTCCGAAACGGGTAACAGAATAGGTTCACAGAACAAGGATTGATTCACCTAGAATTCTGAATGAGTCCCACTAGGCCTAAAAGTTAGCATCAGCAACATTCCAAAATTCATTTCCAATTTTCATCCATATCTTAGGTGCACACTTTCAATTTCATCCATTTCTGTTTAGTTTTGTTCACATTTCTAGGTGTTTTTTGCATTACACACCGTGTTTTCAAACAAATTGCATTTCAATAGTTTTACAATCTTAATCAATCAATTTTATCAATTATGTGCATCTAAATCATTGAATTTAGTCATAATTTTATCATACATTCCTTTATTTGAGTGAACCACCTAGATTTTGAGTGTGGGATCTATCTCTTTTCATTAGGTGAAAGACCCTAATTGAGCAAAAGAGGCATAGCATTCCTAACTGTTAAAATATTTGGTTAATTTTAGTGAACCTAATTTTTGAATACTTCTCTTTTCTGATTTGGAGTCCTTTATCATATATCTAGCCTTTCATTGACTTTGTATTAGGGTTTGCATTAGTTAATTGGCATGCTAGGTTTCAAATTTTGCATTCATAAAAACTGCATTTAGGTTGTATTGTTGGCATCTAAATTAATTTAAATTTTCTGATATTTTGTATTTTTAACTTAGGTATGCATCATAGAACTCATAAAACATCAAAATCACTAATTTTTTTATGAAAATTCTGAAAAAGTCCATACTTGGACTCATTCACCACCTTGGGCGAATCAGTCCCTTTTCACCCCTGAAACTACCCTTTACAAAACTGAAAACCTTGTTTTCCAGCTTCTATTTGGTGTCATTACCTACTTGTATCAGTTGGTTGAGTTTCTATAGCATGCATTTCACTATATCTAACTTAAAATAGCTCATTTTATGCATTTCTCCATTCCAGATTTGCATGTCATTTTTTTTTCCAATTGGTGCATAGTGTAATTAGAAAATTACCTTGTTTCATATCTGAAAATTGCATTTCATTTTAAATCATTGCATTGGAATTTCTTTTCTTTTTCATCATAGCATGTTTTCATTCCAAAGATGTGGCTTTGATTTGGTTAAAAATGGATTTCATAAATACAACATTCCCTCTTATGAGTTCACTTTTGATTACCACAATGAGGACTTTACGAAACATGATCAAACCATTGGTGCAATCCTTAACCTTACATTTCCCATTGGTGAGAATGGTAGTGTAGACAATAATCACAATCATACTTGTTCTTCTCCTGACACCTCTCCTATTAGTGAGAAAGCTATCTTGGTGAAGGAGGGTACAACAGTGAGGGTCTTGATTTTCCATCTCCTTATTCCCCTTTGGAAGATGTTAAACAACAAGAACATGAGATCATAGACACATTTCTAAATATCACCTTACCTAGTCTCCATAACCATGACAATCAAACCTATCCATCTCTAATATCCCTCCTTGATGCAAAGAGGATAGGGTGGTGTTAGAAGACATCCCTATTAAGAATCATGAAACCCTTGATCCTCCCTTTCCTAATGCTCCTTCCATTTGGGATAATCTATTTGAAAACCATAGTGTTCCTTCTCTTGATGCCTCTCCCACTTGTGATGAAGCTACTTTACCCTTGGATGAACACATTACAAGCTCTCTTTGTAGGGTAGATAATATGGAACAAGAGAATGAGACCTTAAATACAATAGACACTCAACTAACACCTTCTCCTAATCATCCCCCTCTTGATAATCCCATCATTGATCATTCCCCTATTGTTGATGAAGTCATTTTGGAAGAACCAAGTCTTAATTGTCAAAAACATGAGGTTTTTTGTTCTCATAAACAGTCTCCTTCTAGGGAGAATATCATTATAAATGACAAAGATAACATTGATAATAATATTATTCCCTTGAAAGGAAATGTAGAGCCTATGTTAGACTCTCATTCGCTAAGGGATTTTAATATTATTCAGCCTCAACTCATCCTTTATCCCCTTCACACAAAAACACTCAACACAAACTTGAATTCACCCTCCACCCACCTCAAAATTATGTGTCATAGCAACCGATTCATAATACTATTGCTCATACATATAACACTTGAAATAATCCACAACTACAACAACCCACACCAACACCCAAGTTACCTTTTCCAAATCCTATTTTTCCTAGAGATCCTTGCCTAAATTCACACATTTAGGAGTACAATATTGTTGAAAAAATAAAGAATAATCTTGCTGAAATATTATTATGGGATCTTATTCAAGCATCCTCTCACAATCACAACATGATCCAAGCAGCCTTGAAACAAGTTCCTATCCCTTCTAATGCACAAAAAATTGGCATAGCAGCCATGATCTAAGGAATAAATGTTGACATCATTTTCCACCAAAGTGAACTCCCCCTTTGGAAGTGCAAAAAAAAAATGAAGCTTTCATGATCATTGCTCGATACAATCAAATAGGAATAAAGAAAACCCTTATTAATAATGGATCAGCCCTTAATGTGTGCAGTATAAACCTTTTGGATAGGCTTCATGTGGATAAATAAAAAATTCAACCCAAATCTTTATCTATTACGGGCTTTAACAATGTTGAAAAGGCACCGCTTGGTGTGATCACTTTACCTATTATAGTTGGAGAAGTCACATTGAATACAACAATCTAGGTTATGCATCATGATCTTTCATATAACCTTCTTCTAGGTAGGTCATGGATTCATGCAATGAATAGTATGCCTTCCACTCTTCATCAAAAAATGAAACACATCTACAACAACAAAGTGTACACACTCAACGCTGATCATGAGCCTTATAGTGTCTTGCAACTTTATAAAACCACAAAGAACCCCTTGAAGACATTAACACCAACCACACAAGTTGAACCTGTACAACAAAAAGACAAACAACAACATATTGAACAAGTCATGATGCTATCAAAAGATGATTAGGGTTCTTTGGATTTTGAACATGAATTGAATGACCTTTTGAAAGAATCCACTTCAACCACTTTAGCTAATGAAGCAACTTACACAACAACCTTTGATGAACATAATCATGAACAACCACCAACTTCAAAAGCAATGAAGAAGCTTTATGAACGCATTTATGAACTATTGAAACAACTTGGATATAGTGGAAAAGGATGTGGTGCTAATGAGCAAGGTATCTGTAACTCTATCAATCCTATCACACAACAAACAACTCATGGTTTTGATTATTGTCCTGTGATAGAATTTGTTGAGCCTTCACTCAACATCAACATTCTCACATAACAATCCTCTAAACCAAATTTAACTATAAAGCATCCTAAACTGATCAACACTAGTGGTCTTGAGAATCATCCTTTCCAAAACATAAAACAAACAAAAAACTCTTTGCTTAATGTTAATGTCATCTCACAAGACACCAATGATTTGCATTCGATAGATTTTACCTCCTCCTGTAAGAGAGAAAAAAATTTCACAATCTAGAGAAACTTTTGGAAGTATGACATCTAATACTAAGCAAGATGTATCTTTGACACAAGCCACAAGACCACCTTCTACCATTGATCAAGAGGGAATCTTGTCAAGACTCCTCCAAGATCACATGATCACCCTTCCCCCTAGAACTTGAAGTAAATGCTCTTACAATACTTCATTTTGTGCATATCATAGAGTTCATGGTCACTTCACTAATGAATGCTATGCTCTAAGTCATATAATCCAACATCTTAAGGATTTTGGTATGCTTCACTCTATGAGGTGCACCTAATTCCTCTAATTGATACCGATTTTCACTATACCATTCATCTCATCAATCATTTTGACTCACCTTTATCCTGCACTAAGTGGGTGCAAGGGGTTTTCCAGCCTTGTCCTCATATGTCACTTGTTTTTTCCTCCTTTAGCTACTCATTAACCTTTCATGAACATATAAGAGCAAGCTTGGGATGTGGACGATATGCCTTAAATTGGCTCACATGTGACATAATTCCCCTTTTCATGATGTAGCTTATCAAAAACATATGACTTGGCATAGGGCTTTCCAAGTAAGATCTCATGTCCTCTTCTTCTACTTTAAAGCAATTTATCACAGTATTGGTGTTTTCAATCACTTTAAAGTGGGGTTCATACATCACCACTCGCATTTCATTGGGTGATTTTCTTTTTCTTGCGGTTCCTTTCTTGGACACATTTGGTACAATGTTCTCCAGGATGAGACCTTGCATTTGTCCTACCTTGGAAACAAGATGAGACCATTTGCACTTTTCCTCTCTTGGAAGCATTTGGCACGATGTTCCCTAAGATGAGACATTACACGAACTAAGGAAAATCTCTTTGAACATTCCTTCCACTATCTTGCATTTACAATGTCTATGAGTGTCAAGCATACAAAATTTTTCTTATCTCATAGAGCTTGAAAATCATTTTCCTTTGTGGCACCTTTATTAAATTTATCAGGAGGTATAAATTTGGTATGGTTGAGCGGGAAGCTCATTCTGAGGCATGACTTACCCCATAGCCACCTATGTATTTTTCAGTACATACCAGCCAAGCATATGTTTCTCACCTTTTAGGTTTTATCATTTTGTGGACAACCAAGAGTTCCATTGCCGTAGAGTGAGTATGCATTTTATTTTTCAACAAACAACCTAGATCTGATCTACAACTAGGTGGACAAACGATAAAAGCTTGATCCACCTTTTCATTTTCATCTTTCTTTTCTTCCTAGTTCTTGCCATTGCATGATTTCGTATCTTGATGGTTTGACTTAGGATCTTGGATCCTGGGGGCTTGAATTACTTCTTGATTTTTGTCATTCTTTTTCATCTACATCTGTACACTCGAATCTCTCTTGAATGTCTTCTTTAGTGTTAGTTTGAAGCAAGTTTAGCCTCTCACTAAAGTGGGTGTTAAATGTACCATATCTAGAAAAGGAAACTTGCTTCATTTGGGGAAGAATTGATGATAAATTGGACTTAATAAGGCCATAATTTTGTGTTGTGAGGTGTTTTTCACATCCACACTAGGTCTTGGACCCTTTCAAATGCATTTAATGATGTCTTGCAAAGGTGTTGTAAAGTGTTGTAAAAGACTTTCATACCTCTCTAGACTTAATAAACCTATCTTTCCCTTAATTCAACATTATAAAATGTATTTAAATACATCCTCACATTAATATAGAAGGCTTGTAAAATAAACTTAATGTTAAACTAGTGTTGTAATGTGTCTTGCACATTCACATTGGTTCTTGTGCCTTCCTAGGCTATGTGGACCTTATTTTAGTGTTGTAAAGTGTATTTAATCACACTTTTACATTGAATTATGTGTCACAAGCCCTAATTGACCTTCAAATCATCATTAATAGGTCCCTATTACCCCATATTGTGCATCCTGAGGCATATCTGATGAAATACTGAACAAAGTCGCCATATAAACCTTATTTCTTAATTCCCTAGCATCTTAGCTAGAAAAATGGCCCCATTGGGACTAATACACCACCTTTGGTGAATGAGTCCCTACCAGGTGGGACTAGCTCACCCAACGTGGTGAATGAGTCCCATTTGGGCCAATTTTGACATTTGAGTGGGAAAAACTAAAATTTAAGTTTAAATATTATTTTTACATCTCAGCTTTAGGGATCCAATTAATGGAAAAATAATGTGAATTTATTATAATATCAATTCTATAAACCCTAATTTACATCTCTTTTAACCATTCTTCATTATTCATCCATCATTCTTCCATCTGAAATCAAGCAATTTAGGGTTTCATCACTTCTAGTCATTAAGATGGCAATTTTCAGACATTCAAGGGAAGGTTATTCATTTTTTGTTGTAGATATTCAAGATCAAACATAATTTCAAGGTATTAACTCCATTATTTCATGCTTTATTACATTCTTTCTCTATTTTGATTTAATTACCTAAAAGGGGATTGACTAAGGCAAACCCCCATGCCCTAACATTCACCATTTCTCTCTCTTGTCTTGTGTGTTTGCAAATTTAGGCATCTTGGAGGCTTGGAGATCATTGAATATTTCATTAAATTTTTTTTTAAGTCTTCTCTTCCTTGAATAAGTTGAAATATAAAAAAAAACTCACTTTCAGGTTTGTAAATTAGAGATGCAGAAGCGAACACCTATAAAAAGCCAAAGTGCAAACTAAGAGCTCCTGATTCCACCTTTGAACTTTCAAGAATTAAAAATTGGACTCATTCACCATGGGTGGTGAATGAGTCCCACTTCCAGGCCTATTTTGGGTTTTGTACATTTTTAGATACCCTTTTGTTTGAATCGGGTTCTAGAACAGTTTCACAAAACAAGGACCGATTCACCCAGAATGGCGAATGAATCCCTCCAAGCCTAAAAATTAGCATCAAAAACATTCTAGAATTCATTTCTAGTCTCCATCCATATCTTAGGTGCACACTTTCAGTTTCATCCATTTATGTTATGTTTTGTTCACATTTCTAGGTGTTTTTGCATTACATAATGTGTTTTCAAACAAGTTGCATTTCAATAGTTTTATAATATTAATCAATCAATTTTATCAATTATGTACATCTAGATCATTTCATTTAGTCATAATTTCATCATACATTCCTTTATTTGAGTGAGCCACCTAGATTTTGAGTGTGGGATCAATCTCTTTTCATTAGGCGAAAGATCCTAATTCAACAAAGGAGACATACCATTCCTAACCCTTAAAATATTTGATTCATAAACTTGAAAATATAAGCTTGATAAAAATAAATTTAATTAAATATTTAGTAAATACAATAAAAATGATTTTTAGTATGCATAAATTACCATATGATCAAGTGAATCTACTAGCACATTTTTTTTAATGGGTGGCATAAAGTTTTGTCAATTGATAAGGTCCAAATTCTTGATCTACTATATCTTGTATATTAATATAGAGAAAAAATATGTTAGAACCTTGAATATATATATTTAAGAGGTCCCTAAAATTTTTATAGGATATTTAGAAAATTTTACAACCTCGAATGATACGACCTCATGATCACACACTTGAGATTACCCATGGATAAATGTTGACAATGTATTAGGTTCCCTACCATGGGTATCACATGAAATCCCTGCATATAGATACAACAATGTATAGATAATTCACACATGTATACAAATTCAAATTAAATTAGATCTATGATGTGTAGATCTAATTTAATTTAAACTTAAGAAAATTTTGAAATCACACACCTAAGCTGATGATGACTCGGGAGTGCTCACCACAACTTGTGGTTGGTTGGTACTCAGTATCACATGACCTCCCTGCATCTAGATACATGTACCATAGAAAAATGGCCCCTTGTCATTTTCGTGGTCTTTTAGGCCTTTCTTCATGATGCTTGGTCTATGTTGCTTTGATTTAATGTTGCAATGTGACTTGAACATGCACATTAAGTCCTAAAAATTCAAATTATGGCATCTTGTAAGACATTTCTACACTTTTCTAGACTCTATTCATTACAATTCACCTAAAAATCACCTTTTTCATCACTTATCAAGTCCAATTTTTAAGTGTTGTAAAGTCTTGTAACAAGATTTCACACTTTTCTAGGCTTAATTTCACTATTTACACATTTCTTATGCTTTATTTGACCCCTTTATGCCCCTCTAAGGCTTAATTAAGTGTGATTCTGAATGTAAACCTGATAAACAACATTAAATGAAAGATAGTTCTTGACATCCACTTTCAAGCCCAAGGTGGGATCCATTCGCCATGGGTAGCGAATGAATCCCTCTTGGCTCAAAATTCAAAATATTTCAAATTTTCTTTCTATTTTTTATTTAAAATCACCTTATGTCAGCCTATGCTAAGCAATATTTAGGTTACATCAAGTTCACTTATTCACACATTCATTCAAGCATTCAAGCACTTTACATCATTGAATCAAGCATTAATCAAGTATTTTGGAGCAAGGCCATTTTTATATCTTCAAATTTCTTCAATAAGGGTTTGGTAAGTTGATAGCATTTGCATGTTATTTTTTTATCATTCTCTTCCATTCCTTTTCTTCATTAAGGGTTTGATTACCAAAATGGGATTTGACCAAGGAAAATCCCTATAACCTAACCCTTAACCTTTTTTCCCATTTTTCATGTGTGTTTGGAGACTTTTGTATACAACTTTGACAAGCTATTAAGTGTTGAAAAGTGGAAAAGAAGTCAAGAAAGTGTTTCAAGTCAATTACAACCTATTTCAAGCTTGGGGAAGACATTCTGTCCGTTTTCTATAGAATTAACTTCATCAACTTGACAAACAACCAACCTCTGATCTGGTGCTATAGGATTGGTCCCTAATTTCACAAAGTTTTGAGAGTGGACTAACTCACCATCAGTGGAAAATGAGTCCCACCTTAAAGTTGGATATCAAGATTTTCTCAAATTCTAGATCCTAACTCTTAGAAACCAATTCTTAATAGTTTTCATCAGAAGCAGGACTAATTTGCCGTCAATGGAAAATGAGTCCCACTAGTGATTTCTGTAACCTATGATAGCATTCAAAATATTCTAGAATGTTCATTAGACCTCTAGGTGCACTATGATTTGGCCTTCTTCTTTTCTATCTTGCATTTTGTTCATACATTAGCTCATGTTTGCATATCACATTGTGTTTTCCCACATTGCATAAATCTTAGTTTTTTCATTCATAATCATTCAATTAGTTCCTTCAATTGCACTTAGATCATTCCATTTAGACTAAATAACATCATACATTGCATAATTTGAGTGAACCACCTAGATCTTTTGAGTGGGGTTTCTCTCTCTCCCTTTAGGTGAAACATTCCTAAGAGTGCAAGAGTAGCCTATAAGCCCTACCTAAAAATCTATGGTTCATTTTGGTGAATGTGCATCTTGAGCACTTTATATTTCTAATTTCCATTTCATCTTGCATCTTATACTTCATTTGCATCAACATTCAATTAGGTTTTATTTTTGCATCCTAGGGTTTATACACTTGCATTAGTGAAAGACTCATTTAGACTTAATTTTTGCATACCATATCATTGAAAAAATTGAAAAATTGCATCTGCATCCTTCATTGGAATCTGAAAAGCATTTAAATCACTTTCAACTTTGTGAAAAACATAAAAAAACTCATAACTGGACTCATTCGCCACCCTAGGCAAATCAATCCACCTACACATTTTAGACCACATTTTCAGGCATTTTTCTGGGCATTTACTGTATTTATGTTATCTATTCTTATTTCTCTATTTTAGTTTGCAAAATTCCTATTATTTTCATTTTTCACTTTTAGATTGCATTGCATTTACATTCATCCCATCTTTTGTGGTACTTGTACGAGTGCTTGGTGCCCCATTGATAATACTTTAGTGAGACGTAGTTCTAGACTCATGCCTTCTTGTGATAGCACTTTCATTGTGGACCTTGGTATCTCAAGAGATCCTACTCCTAGTATGGGAAATGGTGCATTAGGCATGGAAAATACCACTACTATGCCTTCACCTTTCCATCCAATGAATGTTGACACACAAAACAATTCTATTCCGCAAGAAAAAGTCATTAACTAGTATTCATGAATATTTTGCAGATTTACAACAAGATTTATCCCTTGAAAAATTTTCCACCACTCCCATACCTGTGATAGAAAAAATTCAACATTTTATTGAAAGTGATGATGGCTTGCAAGTTATGAAGAAAATAGCTGAGATATACAATAAACATGTTCCTTCTACTTCCCAGACAACAAACATTGTTGTGAGCCAAGAAGGACCTCACAATCCTCATTCAGCCATCACATCCATACCAACTTATACCACTCCTCAGGTTACAACAACTATGCAATAGGTTAGTCCTATGGCTCCCTCTTTCACGATTACAACTAGCATTCCTAGTTCTTTTGAGGCATCACATTTTCTTTCTTCCACCTTCACCCCTCTTAGTGTCACTTTCACTTCCTCTAACATTACCTACACTCCATCACCATTTTCCCTTCCACCCCATACCACTTACACCGATCCCATAATTACACAACTCTTTAACATTTTTTCATCCATGCAACAACAAATCTCCACCATTAGCTAGAGCCAAAATGTTCGACCTACATATTATGTTCGCAGTATCCCATTATCCTTAGAAATATTACACACACGGATGCCACAAGGAATTGAAATGCCTAGGTTTGAGAAATACGGAGGTAAAGGAGACCCGACTAATTATGTCAATGCTTATACAACCTTGTGTAGTGACTTTGTCCTCGATGATAAGCTGTTAGCTAAACTCTTTCCTAGGACCTTAAAGGACATTACATTGGAGTGGTTTTTAAACCTAGCTAACCATTCAATCCAATCATTCAATGAAATTGATGATGCCTTCATAAGTCATTTTCAAGTCCATATGACCCCTAAAAAGACAAAGGCTAATTTAATCTATTGTAGAAAAAATGTTGATGAAAAAGTAACTAACTTCATTTTGCGTTATCAGTTGTTATATGCTCAAGTTGATGTCAAAATTCCTAATTCACATCTACAAAAGATGTTTATCAAAAACTTACACACCCATCTTCAGGATAAGTTAACTATGATGAAATTTCCTTTGTTTATGCATTTATGCTAAACCCTTTGTGAATATCATAACTCAGCTTCTAGTCATGATTGAAAATCCATTTCTAGCTGAGCTAAGAAATCTTAGCAAAACAACCAAAACAATGTGTAGAACTTTAGAAAACCAAATAGAGGCTTTTTACAATTCAATCTGCCTTCTCCACAACCAACCCCACCTATTCAAAATCAAGTGGTAGTTGTTAAAGCAATGGTGTCCTATATCTATGAGGACCCAATGAGACAATTTACTCCCTTACCTGATACCCTCCATAATATGATGAACCATTTGCTCCAACAACAAATGATCACTTTGCCTACCATTAAACCACTTGATACCACCAAGCCTTTACCACCCACTTTTAAAACTAATGCTTATTGTCATTTTCATTGCCAAAATGGACATGATACCAAACAATGTAAGCGTCTCAAACACTTAGTTCAAGACCTCATTGATTCTAGTTGTTTGTCCATTGGGGGTGTTAATGATCAAGGCAATAATTCTATTGCACCCCCTAACTAGAATTTACAAGTCTTTACCAACCCCATGCCTAAACATAATGTTTCATTTGTCAATGCTAGTGAACCTTCAAACCCTCAAGTCATAAACATTGATATAAATAATGAACAAAATTATATAACTCCAAATGTTACCCAAGTTACTCCTATGGATGAACTTGTGGGAACAATAGACATTATCCCTCATAAGGGACCAACCAACAAAACTCTTGATATCACTTTTTCTTCCAAATATGTCCTTAAAAAATTTCTTGATGGTCCTCTTTACATAGTTGGATGAATCTATGATAAGCCCACTAATGGGATATTGATAGATCCCGCCTATGGTGAGAATGTGATCACAAAAGAATTTTTAGTATTACATGAGTTGTATGAAGATGATTATAACAAACCAACCACATGGATTAAGACACATACTAGTTTTGTGTTCCCTACGATCAGATTGATCGTACTCCCCTTATAGATAGGACCTAAAACTTTGGATGTAGCATTTTCTATTATTCCACAATCGAATCAATTTTGTCTATAGCTGGGTCATCCTTGGCTCCACTCCATGAAAGTGGTCCTATCAGTTGTTCACAAATGTTTGAAGTTTCCACATAGAAATGAAATATTTACCATACACCATATTGGCTTTAATTTTTTATCCTCCAAAGGTAATTTTTCCTTAGAAGACTTCTGGCCTAAACCTATGGAACCCACCACCCCTCAAAAAGACTTCTTTTTCATTACCTATAAAAATTTCAAAGCCAAATGAATAGCCAAACTGTCTCTTTGTAGCATGTCCTCGTCTACTTCCACTCCTCCTATCCTAGATGAAACCATGCATTAGCCTGAGTCTGACATTGAACTAATAATACAAGCTCATGAGCAACTCATCGTAGAAACTTCCCCTCCATTGTTTAAATAACCACGAGAACATGAAACCATCCTTATCATGCCTCCTCGCATTAAAAAAGTGTATAAAGCTAAAGAGAAAGTGATTGACCTAACTTCTTTGGTTTCTTCAATTCTTCCCCCTATAGAAGAAAAGGAACCTATGATGGATAAACCCACTCTTACACCTCAACAACTTCAAAATAAAATAAAATGAAACTACGGTGCTAGGGAGCGTAGGCATCATCATCTTCTCCTTGCTAACCAATCTCGAATGGAAAAAAAAAATGAAAACCAACCTCTGCCTTTGACAAAAGAAGTATATGACCACATTCTTTCTCTTTACCTGCCACAAGATAACATAGTCTAACCCTTACAACAACATGAACAAATACAACAACCACAACTCCTGATACACCCCTCCTTGGATATTACCCTTTGCTCTCCCATTGTAATCAACCTTGTTGATGATGACAAGGAGATCACAAAAATAGATGAAGTGCATAATGATTTAAACTCTTTATTCTCATCTACCATGAGCTTAAATGATAAACCTTTTCCACCAAGTGTAGAACCTGGCACATCTCCTAGTTCGACACTTGCAATTCTTCCTCTAGACAACCAACCGCCCTTGCAATACACTAAACATGATTGGGAGGAAAACGACTTGTTATATGGTTGGATTGCATTCACCTTACTAGAATTTTAAATTCATTTTTCTTTTATGAGCATATCGTTTTCCCTTGTATCATGCACATGTAATGTTATCTCTCTTTGTACACTTATTTTATTCATACCTCTATTCTTCTATATGTCGTGCATTTCATTTTTTTCTTTTGCTTGGTGTTTTCCTTTTGGGAATGACGCAAAGAATTGAGATGCCCTATGTCTCTTACATGTTGACCCAAAAGGTCTCTTTTTCCCTTTTACTTTATCTTTTTCTTGTGTTTTTCCTTTTGGGAATGACACAAGGCATCGAGACCGAAATGTCTCCTTCATGTTGACCCAAAATATTTTTCTTTTCACTTGTGTTTTCCTTTTGGGGATGATGCAAAGCATTGAGACCATAATGTCTCTTCCATGTTGACCCAAAATGGACTTTATTTTCCATTTTTTTTCACTCTCTTTGTGTCATTCTTCGAGTTCTATGTGTATTTTGGGAATGATGACAGTTCTGAGCTCCTTAATCAAAACATTGCAGCAATGAACATACTGACCCCAAATCCATATATCTCTTATGTCTTTGGTGTGTTCCTTTCTAGGGGAAACTCCATTTCTTTTGTTTTCTCTTTCATGTACATGACGCAACCTAACTCAAAAACATATGACTTGGCATAGGGGCTTTCCAAGTAGGCTCTCATGTCTTGTTTTTCTTTTTAGCATTTTCCTTTGCTACTTTAAAGTAATTTCTCACAAAACAATGTTTAGCAATTCCTTTAAAGTGGGGGGCATACATTGGCATAATTTCATTTGCATTTTTGGTTCTTAATGTAGCCTAGTCACTTCATACGATGCATTTGTCACTTTGTGGATGATATTGGGTGTGATGTCCTTCATAAGTGTGATCTATCTCAGCATATTACATTCCTCTTGGTGGCATGACGTGATGCACTACATCCCCTAAGTTGTGAATATTTTATTCTTTGATTGGTGCTCTGTTGGAGACATTAGACATAATGTTCCCTAAGTGACAAACCTTGCATGAACCTAACAAGACTCCTTTGAACATCTTTTACATTTTACATTTTTTCCACCTTGCATAATGCAACTTGCATGCCTCTGGTACCTTTCTCTTTGTTCATGAGTTCTAAGCATACAAATCTTTGCTTGTCTCATGAAGCATGAACCAACATTTTCCTTTGTTGAACCTTGTTCAAGTTATCAGTAGGTACAATTTTGATATGGTTGAGCAGGAAGCCCATTCATCAACATGACTTTCCCCATAGCCACCTATGTGTTTGTGAGTGCATACCAACTAGTGTATGTACTTCACCTTTTTGGGTCTTCTCACTAGGTGGACCTCCATGAGTTTTCTCAGCCCAAAGTGAGTATGCATCCTTTTTTTATAACAATCAACCTAGATCTAATCCACAACTAGTTGGATAGACAATTGAAGCTCAATTCAATTTCCCTTTCACATGTTTGTTCCTTTCTTCTTATGTCTATTTTTCCATGGGGTATTCATCCTGGGGGCTTGACCATCCCTCTTGATCATTGTTATTCCATCTTTCTAAAATAAGTGCATTAGGGCTTCTCTCTCGATATGCATGACTACTTTAGTGTGAGTTTGAAGCAAGTTCATCCTCTCACTAAAGTGGGGGCTAAATGTATCATATAAAAATGAACCCTTGTCATTTTCATGGTCTTTTAGGCCTTTCTTCATGATGCTTTGTTTATTTTGCTTTGATTTAATGCTGAAATGTGGCTTGAAAATTCACATTAATTGCTAAAAATTCAAATTATGCCATCTTGTGAAGGTGTTGTGAAGTGTTGTAAAATATTTTTACAATTTTCTAGACTCCGTTCATTACAATTCACCTAAAAATCACCTTTTCATCACTTGTCAAGTCCTATTTTGAAGTGTTGTAAATTCTTGTAACAATATTTCATGCTTTTCTAGGCTTAATTTCACTATTTACACATTTCTTATGCTTTATTTGACCCCTTTATGCCCTTATAAGGCTTAATTAAGTGTGTTTTTGAATGTAAACCCGAAAAACAACATTAAATGCAAGATAATTCCTGACACCTACATTCAAGTCCAAGGTGGGACCCATTCGCCATGGTTGGTGAATGAGTCCCTCTTGGCTCAAAATTCAAAATATTTCAAATTTTATGAGTTTTTTATTTAAAATCACCTTATTTCAGCCTTTGATGAGGTATCTTCAGGTTACTAAGGCACAAGTATGTATAAATAAGTGTTATTCCTCTCATTTTAACCCCAATTCATCAAGTTCACTTATTCACAAATTCATTCAAGCATTCAACTTTATATCATTGAATTAGGAATTAATCAAGTATTTTGGAGCAGCCATTGTTATATATTTAGTTTTCTTCAATAAGGGTTTGGTAAGTTGATAGCATTTGCATGTTATTTTTTTATCATTCTCTTCCATTCCATTTCTTCATTAAGGGTTTGATTACCAAAGTGGGATTTGACCAAGGAAAATCCCTATAACCCAACCCTTAACCATTTTTCCCCTTTTGCATGTGTGTTTGCAAACTTGTGCATGCAGATTTGACAAGCTATTAGGTGTTGAAAAGTGGACAAGAATTCAACAAAGTGTTTCAAGTCAACTACAACCTATTTCAAGCTTGGAGAAGAAATTTTGTCCATTTTCTAAAGAATTAACTTTGTCAACTCGACAAGTAGTCAACCTCAAATCTAGTGCTACAAGATTGCTCCCTGATTACACAAAATTTTAAGAGTGGATTGATTTTCCATTACTAGCAAATGAGTCCTACCTTAAAGATGGATATCCATATTTTATCAGATTCTAGATCTCGACACTTAGAAATGAACTGTCAACAGTTCTCATTAGAAGCAGAACTGATTCACCATAATTAGTGGTGAATGAGTCCCACTAGTTATTTTTAGTAACCTCTTACAACATTTATAATATTCTAGAATCTTCATCAAAGCTCCAGGTGCACTCTAATTCAACCTTCTTCTTTTCTATCTTGCATTTTGTTCATATATTAGCTCATGTTTGCATATCACATTATGTTTTTCCAACATTGCAAAAATATTAGGTTTTGCATTCATAATCATTCAATTAGTTCATTCAATTGCACTTTGATCATTGCATAACTAAATAATATCATACATTGCTTAATTTGAGTGAACCACCTAGATCTTTTTAGTGGGGTTATCTCCCTCCTTTTAGGTGAAACATTCCTAAGAGTGCAAGAGTAGCCTATAAGCCCTACCCAAAAATCTATGGTTTAATACAATATATCATTTCACACGTGTAAAAGTTCAAACTAAATTATATGTGTCCACGTAAATCAAAATATATATTGGTTTGTACTTGATCAAAAGGTGAGCCCAATTCTACAACACTCGCAATACAAGCATGATCATATTGAGATTCAAGCATCATGTGATCATGCATCTACATCAAACACTTCTTGAATTAATATTATATTATATATATATATATATAATTTCATTTTATTATTTACTTGAATTTTATACATTTCAAACAAACTATTTAAATGTGCCTAAGTTCAAAAGATGTACATACCTATGTAGGATGATCATCCAAATATAGTAAATCCATATATGACTCTATCCTAGATGCATGTGGGTCACTTGAAGTGGATGCCTAAGTATGCCCATAGCCTGAGCCTCCATGCTCTCTATTTCCCACTTCATTCACCGTGTGTGTAGTCTGATGGTTGAGATGTCCGAAAAGAGAACTCAATAATCCTAATGTCGACAACATCCTTTGCTACTAAATTAAAGTAGGAACACCAAGAGAAAGAGGAGAAACAATAGGAGCAATCAAAGCATGTCATTGAGGATCAACATGTTCTCCTAATCTATGTGGGGGCATGCCATGCCCAGCTCCCTGAAATGACCTCATATCAAAATAGTTGGGTTTTGAACCCAACTCAAACTCAACCCATAACTTTCTCAAAAAGTATAGGGGCACCTCACAATTTCCATGTGGTGGAGTATCAAAAACCATCCACCATCTATTCCAAAAATTTGAAGCTATCTACAGGTGCCTACACCATTTAATTGAAATTCATTTTTTGGTGGGTGGGATTAGTTTATTTGTTTGGGGGCTAAAAAATGTTGGCAAATGGCTTGTTTGGTAATTTTAAGGTCATGAATTTATTTATAAGACAATCTATCTACATAGAATTGTCTATGCTCTTCTCTCCATTGATGAAACCTATCTAGGTCCACATCAATAGATCAAACAAAAACAACAATAGTTTGCATTGAAGATGCAAACCATGTGAGATAGTGAGGATATTAGGCTCATTTTTTAACAAATCTATATTTTCTTGAATCACATTAATGTTTTCTCTAATGCTCTCTTAACTGAGCCTGGTCTACTATATGACATAGGGGGTTAGGAGGTGGAGAGGATGGAGGTGTGGGATTTTTTGGCGGTGGCAGATTTGGATGTATGGGATCTTCAGGTTGTGCATTAGGTATAAAATCCTCTATGTTAAATTTAGGCTCCATGTTAAAAAATTAAAAAATATATATCAACAAACTAATTACATAATATACACAATTTGAAAGTTATAAATCACATTGAACATGCACAAATTCAAAATATATTTCAATTGAAGACACATTCAATTTAAAACATTAAAGAAATCATAGCATGAAAATCCATAGCATGTACATTGAATTATACAATTGAAATCATGTACATGTACCCTTGATTAAATTCTCACTTTATCTTAAATTTTGATTTCAACACAATGGCCTAATTTAAAATCTTTAAATAATAATATCAAGGTCCTACTTCAATGATTTGAAAAGTGGAAAAATTATAAATGTATTAAGTATAATTTAATGAGCTACTTGATCATAATTTATTGTTGGCATTTCATGATTGTGTGATTTTGGGAAGGTGATATTTTGGTTTAATTTATAACTAAATTTCTACAGTTTTTTTCCTAACTATTTTCCTAACTAGCCTATATTTTCTTACTAGTTTGAGAAGATAATCATGGCTATTTCAAAAGTTTCTCAGTTTTTGTTATTATGTATTTGATAGACATATTTATAAGTCTCAAACGTTGTCACTTTTGAAAGTTTTAAGTATTAGGTCCATGAAGAGGAATATATAAAATTATAAATTGTCCATTCCTTTTCATTGTCTATTATAGACCATGAACCTTGAAATTTTATTGCAATAAATATAATTTTGAGATTTAGATCCAACAAGCATATTCATATAAAATTTATTTTATGATATAGAGTTTAATTTTATTAAATAATATATATTCAATTGGTTTTGTGTTGGCTTCTAGTAACCGTATGGTTTTATTTTCCTTGCAAGGTTAAAATTGAGTGGTGTGTGGTTGTTAATTTCAAATTATTGTATCATTCTATCTTGGACTAATGAATTCCATGACTTATTGATGCTTTTTAGATGATTCTATGTATGTCCTAACCTATGCATTGATTGCCAATGAAAGAGAGGAAGGCTTAGAACCCACTTATGAATCATATTGGTAGTCCTCAAGTTATTGATCTCCTTCAAGATATAATAGTAAGGGGCCCTCATCAAGAGGCATCCCATTCAGTGCATTCCCATCATTCTTGGAAGAATAGAGAGGAGAAGCCTCAAGGTGAAAAGAGAGAGAGCAGTCTAGGATCCCTCATAATTCTAAATTAGATTGAGAGGTAGGTTGATAGCCACCCATTGAGGGGATAGGTAGGTAGTGCATGTGGATGGTGTGCTACCAAGTCAATTTCATGTATATTCAATTGGTTTTGTGTTGACTTATAGTACAACTATATGGTTTCATTTTCCTTGCAAGGTTAAAATTAAGTGGTAAATTGCACTTGCCAAGCCCATTTTAATGAAATTTGATACTTGGTTTTGAGTTCCTTAGAGGTATGTATAGGGACATAGATACAAATTTTAGGGACATAATGTGCACCTAAGCATCAATAAACCTATCTAGGGATTATAATTTTATGACATTATAAATAGACCTATCTAGGAATCATATATGATTTCAGGGCTAGTAAAAAGATAAAAAATCTAGACATTATAAATCTAATTTAGGTTTAGGCTTTAGGGATTAGGGTTTAGGTTTTAGGGTTTAGGTCCTACAATTAGGGGTTTTAGTTTTTAGGTCTATGTTTTTTGAAACCTAGGGTTTAGGGTTTTGATTTCTAAGTTTTGTGTCCAATTTAGGTTAAATTCTAGTTAATTTAGATATATATTTTATGGTTTTCAATTTACAATTTAACATTTTTTGTTTGGTTGATGTTTTTCATTTAAATACAATTTAAAAATTATTAAATATTCAACATAAAACAAAAAAAACTAAATAACAATTACAAAACAAAAAGGCAAGATATAAATCAAAAAAAAAGAAGCAAAATTCAACCAATCTGGGGGTCGCTGAGGTTTGTTGTGTCGACGGGAAGAGGTGGTAGTGAAAATTTGGTTGAAATGGTCCCTGAAGAACGCGTACACAAATTAAGCTCTCCCTCAAGGTTCCAAACAAATTACAATGAGAAAATGAATAACACAACCGTTTATTTAAAAAATTAAATGACTTTAAGAAACACATACGCTTTTTGTAATGCGTATGTGTTTTAGGGTGTGTATCTAAATCTAAATGCATACACATTCGACTTTAGGCTCAAATACCCGATCCAAAGAATGTACATGTTTTTTTAAAATATGTACATGTTTCTTGGCATTTTTTTTGTTTTGGCCGAAACTTCTCCTCTTCATGGACCCAACTTCTAACTTTTACCCAAGAATATATTGATAAAATGTGGCAATTTAATATAAAAAATAGATTAGAAATATCAAGAGATAAAAGTGAAAATAAGAGGTAAATTGGATTAGGCTCCATGAATGGATAAGTTTACTAAATTTTCAAAATAGAATAACTATATATTACTTTACACTCAATTATACATGTGATAGAGATCTTGATATGCCACCACATGGAAAATTGAAGAGTAAATGTGTTAATAATGGGGATAATGGGATTATGTTCATGGTTAAACCCTAATGTTGGGAAGCCTATAAACACCCATAGAAATTAATGGACGTAGAGGAGTTAGTAAAAGTAGTATTTTGATGACAATTAGAAAAATAACTAAATGCTATACTAAAAGTGAGCAATGCAGGTTAAGGATTGTTAGGAGGGGTAAGAATAGGAATATTTTCAATTTGTAATCAAGTGTATCATGATTCTTAGTATCTCCTTTGGCCATAGATTGTCATCTATGTTCATGTATAATACATTATTCTCTTTAAATTCAAGTTTATCTTGACTTATTAATAATATTTTATCTTATTTCATTTCATGAGACCGAAGATACTATGATCAACTTGTTAACTATTAGTTTAAATCTAACAATCATGGAAGACTACATATATCTCGAGATTTTGAGACTAATGATAAAATGTAAGTTCTCACTTTCAGCCCTTATTCCAAACTCAAAGTATAGGCAAAGAAGGTGGGAATAGAGGTGTAACAATAAGGACCTGTTTAAATCAAATGGACAATGTAACATGAGTCATGTTTGATCTAATCAACCTTTCTTTAGCTCCCCACTAAAGATACAACCACTCTTACAGCTATTTGTGTTCTACTGAATTTGACCCTCCCTTACAACGAAAGGTAGACACATCCAACCCTCATGAAAAGACCTCAACATCTACTTTATCATCTTCTTGGATTCTCATTCTACCAATATGCTTGGCTGATGCCTTTTGGTTGTTTTACGTCCAAACAATCTCATTCTACCCTTATACATGGCTGATGGGTTTTCGCTATTTTAGGCTCTAACAACCCCACAACTTTGAATAGGTAGAAGGCTTCAGATATTCTACCAGCCTTCTGTGTCAATCTTTGTACCATCTAACGATGATTGTCCTCCTCAAGTGGCATGGTTCTTTACTTACAGTGGCATGAATCCCTACTGACCACTTTTTACTGTAAACATTTGATTAATGAAAATTCCATACAACATTCCAATAACATAATTTCACATAACTCCAAGCATAAGATGAAATACACTACGTACACGTACTTGTAGTAGCAATATCTGAATGGAAATTCTAGGTCAATATGGATGCATTTATAACAATTATCTCTGTTTCACATACGGAAAGACTACCATAAACCAAGTACTAATGATATGCTACAAACACACAAACTAAAGTTCACGTGAAAGTTGATCTTGTCAAGGAAAAGAATAAAGCATTACAGAGTGTGGGTACATCAGTGATTTATGAGTCATCTCATCATCGTAAAAAACATTTCAAAACAGACAAACCGTATGTGAGAAACGTCAAGAAAAATTATGCAAATATTTCTTTAACAACGCAACCCACAATCCAACGTACTGAATGCCACGTTATTTCTTCAGACATTCTGATGAACTTGTTTATGAAATCTCACATAGAAACATAAGTTCTTACCGGTACTCCGAATGACACAGTTCACTTTATAACATTATCTCTAGAACTCGTTGACTAGTTCTGGATAAAAGAACCTCCATGCTCCACTCGTTGACAGGCTTCTGCTATACAGAGAAATACAGTCTTGAATGTGACAGCAGAACCTCCATGCTCCACTCGTTGACTAGTTCTGGATAAAAGAAATCTAATGTTTTTCCCATGACTCACCTCCTAAAGTTTAACTTTTTGAAATGAGGTTCACATGCACCTGTAAAAGCTAAATAAAGTTAAAAAGACAGGGACAGTGAAATTGGGTCAAAAGTGAACTAAGAACTATTTTGAGAAACAAAGATTGTGAAAGCTACTGATTCAGTTTAGTGCTATATTGGTTAAAAGGTTGGAGGCTGTGTGACTGGAACTCGAGATGTGTTGGCATTGACACTAAGTTTTCAGTTAAAAGTCAGTTTTAAGCTTTCTCCAAGGATTGAAAGTTACCAGCCCAACACTTGCAAACAGTAATATGTCTGTTTTTTTAAAAGCTCTTCAAATAAAAGATGTGGCCCCTTTAGAAATGCTTTACTTCTGGGTTCATATTATGAGGTCGATGAACATGTTAAAGTGTTTATTGAATTGTATACTTTAGTTTGAGTTATTTTAAGGAAGTAGTTAGAGTACAATTAAGTATTTCAGTAGTCATGAATATGTGAAAGCGTTAAAGCTATACTTTTAATTGTATAAATAGTAGTTTCAATAGTTATGAACATGTTAATATGTTATCTTTATTTGTACAAATAGTAATTCATTTCTCTTTTATTCTTACTTTATATTTTTTCATTAATCATTTTTTATTATATTCTTTTTTGTCTTTTCAAGTTATTGGACAAAGTACTTAAATAGTATAATGTCATGAAGTGTCAATAATAGTATAGTTAACATGAGCTTTCTCTATTCTTTATCAAAGATTCTTCCACACTAATAATTAAAACTATTTCAAATTGATCTAGTCTTATGTCTAATTTCATTTTTTTCTTATTAAATTTATTCAAGATAATCTTTTGTACATTGATGAATATTTATTGTACTTTGGAATAATAAAATTCCTTTAGTTTCAATATTGTGATTCTTTTAGATTTGTTTCTTGAAACTAAACTATATTTGAATAATATTTAACTTGTGTAGGGTACAAATATAAGCTTTGGTAGTTTTGTTTCTTTATCTTCTATTTTTCTGAGACCTTCATACTAGCTTATACTATTAACTAATTAATTAATATTTTTAATTAATAAGGAAAAAATAAAATTTGATATTAATTCAATTATCTAATAAAAAATACTTTTCTTTAAATTACAATGTTTTTAAGTTATTGTTAAACTCACAAAATTGTTAATAACAAAAAAGTATGAAAAATAGGATAAAT
Source organism: Sequoia sempervirens (assembly GCA_007258455.2). Classification (NCBI taxonomy): domain Eukaryota; kingdom Viridiplantae; phylum Streptophyta; class Pinopsida; order Cupressales; family Cupressaceae; genus Sequoia; species Sequoia sempervirens. The sequence continues at coordinate 200,987,008 of VDFB02000003.1, forward strand.
TGCCTAATCAAGATGTTTTCCATCAATAAATCTAATAATATATTTATATAATACTAACTCTTTATGTCTATTTAATAAATAAAATTGAAAGAAATTGTGGACAATGATTTTGGATTACCCAACTGCTTTAAGTTCCTTTTAGGGTTTTTCAGCTAAAAGGAGAAAGGATGGGGTCCAAAATGCAAATTTATACACTCAAGATTAATGTAAATGGGAAATTAAAGTATCTAATCATGATGTTCTAATGCACTAATTTGAAAAGAAAATGATTCAATGGTGCAAAACCTAAGAAATGTAAAGTGCTGGAAAACACACTATGATATGCAAAAATATAGAAAAATACAAGTAAATGATGAAATAACTAAACAAAATTGGAGAGGTGCACTTGGAAACTGAAATATGATGTGGAGAGATTCTGGAATCCTAAAAAATTGACTGAAGATGTTGACTGGGACACTTACACCAAGCTAGGTGACTTAGTCCCAGTTTTGAGAAAAACTTTCCAAAACAGGAATCTACTAAATGGGTATCCAAAAATGCAGAAACCACATTTTAGGATTGAAAGTGGGACTAATTCACCATTGGTGGTGACTTAGTCTAGCTACAGATTTCAAGAATCTTGGGATAGGATCTTGTAGCTTCAGGTCTGCACTTTCTTTTCTAACAAGTGTTTGATCTTGATTCTATAGAAAACAAGATAAAAGGGTCTCCAAGATTGAATTAGGGTTACGTTGACTTGAATAGCTTTGATGACTTGTTGACCACTTTTCAACACCTAGTTTTTTGATAAATCTACCTACAAAGTCAGCAAACACACATGCAAAGAGGGAAAAATGGTTAAGGGTTAGAGTATAGGTGTTTTCCTTGGTCAAACCCTATGAAATGAAATGAAATAGAAAGAGAATGATAAATAAACAACATGCAATGTCATAAACTTACCAAACTCTTGATGTAGAAATTTGAAGATATGCAATGAAGTGCTCGAATGGATGAATTAATTATGCTTAGAATGGATGACTTAATTATGCTTAGATTGCTTGAATGCAATGTCATAAACAACATCATGCAATGAAGTGCTCGAATGGATGACTTAATTATGCTTATATTGCTTGAATGCTTGTAAGATTGAATGCTTAATGAGTGCAAGAGATTAGGAAAGTATAGGAGATGAAAAATGATGGGAAAAACCCTTATTTATACTTGATTTTAGTAAATTTCTCAAAAATAACACATCACAGGCTGACCTTAAGGGTTAGAGAATGAAATCCCACCAAAAAATTGAAATAATTTTGAGTTTTGTGTCACAAAGGACTAAGTCACCCCTATTGGCGACTTAGTCCTAGTTAAGAAAATTAAGTGGGTGTCAGGAATGACATGGCTTTAAATGTTGTCCAATCAGAATATCCTCAAAAATAGACTTAAGGGGGGCCGAAAAGTGTGTTAAGGGGTCATTTAAACATGAGAAAGGGTTGAATTAGTGATGAATAGTCTAGAAAAGTGTAAAAGTGGGTTACAAGACTTTACAACTCTTTGAAATAAGACTTGGTAAGTGATAGGGTATGTGCAGGATTATCATGGGCCAAAAAGTGGCGATATGATGGGTATGTGGCTGACGACTTTTTTTTACCAAAAATATATGAAACAAAAGGGTTTTTAAAGGAGATTCTCAACTTTCCACCCATATAAATTATGTTATAATTTTAATTTAATAAATAATTATTATTCATTCTCTATTTGAATTACAACTAAAGTCCTAATTGATAGGCTAATTGGAAAACATCCATAACTTTCAAATAGTATCACATTTTTTGAATCTAAAACATCCGTCACATTCTATGCTTCACATACTATAGGATTAAAAATTAAAAAATAAATTTCACGAATTTTTGAACAACTTAAGGTGGTTAAACATATGAGTTTTTATATTTTTTAAAAGTTGTAATTAAAAAAATCATAATTAATTATTTACTTGGAAAAAAATTACAAAAAAAATGCATCACATCTGGACATGAGTCCTCTACTTATATCTAAAATCTTATAAAAAAATATTTTCATTTTACTATGGTTAGGGTGGTCAGATAGACACCTACTTATTTTTCCCTAAATTTAAGTACTATTGCATTAAAATTTCAAATTTTCACCAAATAGATTTTTTATTTTTCAAATAAACCTAGTAGTTTAGAAACTAAATTTAATTTTCTATAGATTCTATTTTTACATATTTTTGAAATAATATAGATAACTTATTCAAATTTTTATGTCAAGTTGCCTAACTGTAATTTGTTTGAATTTTTCCCCACTTAAGGGCCTATTTTTTTCATGATGATTCTGCACATACCTAATAAAAAGGAGATATTTAGGTGAATTATGATGAAAGGGTCCTATAAAAGTGTGAAAGTGAGTTACAACATCTTTAAAATACATCCTAGAAGTCTTAATGATTCACAAGAGTCCAAGAGCTAATGTGAATGTGTTGACCACATTACAACATTAAATCTAGGAAAAATCAAACCAAAGCTCACTACGAGGAACTGAACATGAAAATGAAGAAGGGCTAATTTTTTTGTGTCCATAGTTATCCCCTACTTTAGTGAGAGGATGAAGCTACTTCGATCTCGCACTGAAGTAGTCTATCATGCAACCAAGAAATGTCTGAATGCACTAAAGCTTGACAAGATGAGATAACGATAATCAAGAGGGATGATGAAGCCCCCAGGATCAGGATCCCATGGCAAACCAATCATAAACACAAAGGAACACACATGATGATGAGAAAGGAAGAAAGAATGCTTCGATCATCTGTCCAACTCATTGTGGATTAGATCTAGGCTATTTGTTTGGAAGAAAAAAGAAATGTGTACTCACTCTAGGCTGATGAAACTTATGGTTGTCCACCAGGTGAGAAAGCCCAAGTATACTCACTCTAGGGCCACAAAACTTCTGGTTGTGGGTGTTGCCACAATACTGTGTCACACTTTTGGGATGTGCTGATTTTTGCCTGAAATTACTGATTTGAGAAAAACTAATGATTTAAGTCTTGAGAGGATCCATCTAAATGGTTTTAATTAAATAGGGATAGATAAGACCACCTTATATAAAACACCCTTGGATAAAACCCCTATAGGATTAAATCATACCCACAATGGAGTCTCCTTCACAACTATCAAAATGCTGACAAAGACCACTTTTTCTTTACCTTTTGAAGGATGAAATAACATCATTTAAAAATTATATTTTTCAAGATTGTAGCCCTTGAAACTAGTTCCAACAAGTATAGGTTTGATATATTTTCATTTTATCATGTATTTAATTTTCAATTTTTACTAAACATGGGTTTTTCTTTGAACATCAAGCTCTTTGTTGTGCAGAGGTGGAAAAATAGTAAACCATTGTAAAAAAAATTAAAAAAATACCCATTCCCTAGATATTGATTTTCTTGTTTCACCCAAAAAAGAAAAATTGGTTTTTGATATATACACAAAAAGTTAGGTTGTACAAAACACAGGGATGTCCAAATTATAGTCACAGTGACTTCAAAAATTAATTTTAAAAAAATATGCAACAAAAAATGATGAAAAAATATCCTTTCCCTAGATATTGATGTTGAGAATCTATATTCCAAAAACTAGAATTTAGTCCTTTATAGAAAAAAAGTTATGTTGTACAACACAAATAGTACTTTCTAAAAATGTTGTTTTCTATCTAAAACTAGTTATTAAAGGAGATGTTGAAAGATTCATGGTTTATTTTAGAATTTTTTAAAAAATATATATTTAGAATCTACACACAAATTTTCACAAATCACTAGTTCACATCATCTTCAAATTCTTTATGGTTTAGCTACTATATGTCTCAAAAGATGAAGATTCAGTTAAAAATATTGATGTAAATGTCCATCTTGGGAAAAAAGTGAGACACAGTATTGTGATTTCACCCTTGTTCATGGGTGAGAAGGCCCAAAAGGTGAGAAAAATATGCTTAGTTGGTATGTACTCACACAAGCAAGTGGCTATGCAAAAATTCATGGCTCGGAATGGGCTTTCCCACTCAACCGTACTAAAGTTATAACCCCTAATAGCTTTTATAAGGCACCACAAAGGACAATGTCATTTTGTGCTTCATGAGACAAGCAAAGCTTCGTATTCTTAGAACTCATGAACAAATGCAATGGCACCATAGGAATGCAAGTTGTGTTATGCAAGGTGGCATGTAAATGCAAAATGCAACATGCAAAGAAAATGTTTAAATTAGTCTTGTTAAGTTCATGTGAGGTCTTTAACCTAGGGAACATTGTGTCTAATGTCCCCAAGAGAGAACTGATCAAAGAATCAAATATTCACAACTTAGGGGATGCAGTGCATCACATCAGGCCACTACAAGGAATGTAATATGCTAAGATAAATCACTCTTATGAAGGAAATCATACCCAAAGTCATCCACAAAGTGACAAACACATCAAATGAAGTAACAAGGCTACACTAAGAACCAAGAAAAATGTAAATGAATAATTCCAATGCATGCCCCCACTTTAAAGGAATTGCTACACATTGTTTTGTGAGCAATTACATTAAAATAGAAAATGAAAATTACAAAAAGAGATAAGACATGAGAGCCAACTTGGAAAGCCCCTATGCCAAGTCATACGCTTCCAAGTAAGGTTGTGTCATGTAAAAGAAAAAGGAACAAAAAAAATAAAGAGAGGTTTCCCCCAAAATGAACACACCAAACACATAAGGGATCTATGGATTTGGGGTCAGTATGTTGTTTCAATGTTTTTATTAAAGAGATTAGAACTGTCATCATTCCTCAAATACATAGAACTTGGAAGAATGACACAAAGAGAGAAAAAATAAAAGAGAAATAAAGTTTGTTTTGGGTCAACATGGAAGAGAGATTGTGGTCTCAATGCTTTACATCATCCCCAAAAGGAAAACACAAGTGAAAAGGAAAAGGTGAGAGAATAGGAAAAGGATTTTGGGGCAACATGAAGGATAGATTTTGGTCCCAATGCCTTGCGTCATCCCTAAAGGGAAAAAAATAGGAAAAGACAAAGTAAAAAGGAAAAGGGACCATTTTGGTCAACATGGAAGAGATATCAGACATCTCAATGTTGTGTCATCCCCAAAAGGAAAACACAAAACAAAAGAAAAAAGAAAATGCAATGTATGACATATAGAAGAATAGAGGTCTTTGAATAGAGGAAGTACATAAAGAGAGAGAGAACATCAAACGTCACGTCATGGGGGAACACGATATGCACACATAGAAAAGAAGAAAAATTCAAAAGGCTAGTGAGGTAAATGCAAATCAACCATCTAATAGGTCATCTATCTCCCAATAATGTTTAGTGTATTACAAGGGCAGTTGACTATCCAAAGGGAGAATTGTAAGTGCAAAACTAGGGGAACTACTAGGTTCTTCACTTGGTGTGAGAGATTTATCATTTAAGCTCATGGAAGAGGAAAATAAAGAATTAAAATCATTAAGAACCTCTTCATCTATTTTAGAGATCACCTCATCATTATCATCATCCAAATTAATCACGATGGGGCAACAAATGGTAATCTCCAATGAGGGGTGTATCAAGAGTTGGGGTTGTTGTATCAGATCATTTTGGTGCGATTCAAGAGGATTGTCATTATTTATTGCTTTTGTCAAAGGCGAAAGTTGATTTTATTTGTTTTCTTTAGTTTGTAATTAATGAGAAAGGAGACAACATCAACACCTATGCTCCCTAGCACTGTAGTTTCTTTTGATTCTATTTTGAATTTGTGTGGGTGTAAGAGCAAGTTGATCTAGTATAGGCTCCTTTTATTTCATAGGGGGAAGAATAGAAGGAACCAAAGGAAATGGGTCAATCACTTTCTCATTTTCTTTATACACTTGTTTTATGCGAGGAGGCATGATGGGGTTGGTTTCATTATCTCGTGGACCTTTGGAGGTAGAAGGGGAAGTGGTTAGTGGTGGTTGATCTAAGTTTGCTATTTCAAGTTCAAGTTGATGCATTGTCTTGTCAAGGATTGGGATAGCGGAAGTGGGTGGGGATTGATTGCAGAGGGATGATTCAACAATTTTCTTTGCTTTAAACTTTTCATAAGAAATGAAAAAGAAATCTTTGTGAGGTGCGATGGGCTCCATGGGTTTTGGACAAAAGGCTTCTAAGGTGAAATTTCCTTTAGAATACAAAAGGTTAAAGCCACTATGGTGGGTAGTGAATATATCATTGTCATGTGAAAACTTTAAACATTTGTGTATGACTAAAGGAACAACTTTCATTGAGTGGAGCCATGGATGGCCTAGCCACAGACGAAACTGATCTGATTGTGGAATGATAGAGAATATAACATCCACTATCTTAGGTCCAATTTGTAATGGAAGAATGATCAATCCAATCATAGGGCATGAGAAACCATTATGTGTTTTGATCCATGCTCTTGGTTTGTCATAGTTATCTTGATAAAGATCATGTAAGACCAAAAATTCTTCAGTGATCACATTCTTGCCACTGGCAGGATCTATGAGTATCCCATTAGTGGGCTTATCATAAATATGTCTGGCTATGTAGAAAGGACCATCGAGAAGATTTGGAAGACTATCTCCAAAAGAGAAAGTAATATTGAGATTCTTCTTAGTTTGGCCCTTATGAGGGATAATGTCTATCACTCCTACCATTTCATCCATAGGATTAATAGAGGGTGTATGTGGAATAGGATCAGGATGAACAATCATCACATCATTGTTTTGAATTTCACTAGCTTTGATGAATGACGTGTTATGTTTATGCATGTGATTGGTAAAAATTTGTAAATTTTGATTGGGTGGGGCAAAGGATGTATTTCCTTTTACATTAACATTTGAAATAGATAGATAGCCAGAATCAATGAGGTATTGTGCTATATGTTTAAGACACTTACATTTCTTTGTGTCATGTCCATTTTGTTTATGATAATGACAATAGGTGTTAGGTTGGAAGGTTGGAGGAAAATGTTTACTTGTATCGAATGGTTTAACAGGAGGTAAAGAAATCATTGTTGCTATATAAGTTGGGTCATGGTGTTATGAAGAGTGTCTGGTAATGGTGTAAATTGTCATTTTGGATCACCATAGCTATAAGGTATTGCGACTTTCATAGTTGCTACCTGGTTGTTGAGAAGGGGGGTTGAATTGTAAAAAACCTTTCTTTGGCTTTTGAAATGGTTGTGAATTTTGTAAAGTGCTAGGGTGAGATTTCTCAATTCAGTTGGAAGTTAAGTTGCATCGCAACTACTAACTAAATTGTGATAATCACAATTGGGTTGTGCATAAGTGCAGGAAAGAAGGAAATTTCATCATGGTCAATTTATCCTAAATGTGAGTTTGCAAGTTTTTGATAAACATCTTTTGGAGATGTGAATCAGGAACCTTGACATCTACTTGAGCATATAATGACTAATAGCTTGAAATGAAATCAATTACTTTTTCATCCAAATTTTGTTTGCATCTCATTAAATTAGCCATTGTATTTTTGGGAGTCATATAGACTTGAAAATGACTTATAAAGGCATCAACAAGTTCATTAAATGATTGAATTGAATGATTGGGTAAGGAGGAAAACCACTCCAAAGTAATATCCTTTAAAGTCCTAAGAAATTTTTTAGCTAATAGTTTATCGTCAAGGACAAAATCACAACATAAGATAGTATAGGCATTGACATGATTAGTAGGGTCTCCTTTACCTCTGTATTTCTCAAACCTAGGTATCTCAATTCCTTGTTGCATCGGTGTTCTTGATATTTCCAAAGATAATGGGCTACTACAGACATAATAGGTGGGTGGTGTGGTTTGGTTTTAGTTTATGGTAGAGATTTTTTGTTGAATGGAAGAAATATTTTGGAGGAGTTGTGTAATGAGAGGGTCAGTGTAAATGGTATGAGGGGGAAGAGAGAATGTTGATAGTGTGTATGTAATGTTGGGACAAGTGAAGGGGACACTAATAGGGGTGAAGGTACCATGGAGGATGGAACATTCAATGCCAAAAAAGAACTAGGAATGCTATTTGGAATAGTGAAAGGAGTCACCTAACCAACTTGTTTCATGGTTGTTGTAACTTGAGGAGTGGTATAGGTAGGTATGCATGCTATAGTTGAAGGAGGAGGAATGTGAGAACCTCCTTGGCTAACCATAGTGTTTGTTGGTTGAGATGTGCTAGAAGTGGAAGAAGCGTGTTTTTGGTATATCTCAACAATTTGTTTCATAACATCTAAGCCTTCATCACTTTCAAGCATTTGATGAATGTTGTCTATAGTAGGAATTGTAGTGGTTGAAATGTTTTCAAGACACAAGTTTTGTTGCAAATGTGCTAAATCCTCATGGATGTTAATGAATTTATCTTGTGAAATGTGAGCATCTAATGTATCAACATGCATTCTATGTGAAGGTAAAGGTGTACAAGTGGTAGTATCCATGCCTAATGCACCATTTCCCATATCAGGAGTAGGAGCTTGAGACAACCCAAGGTCCACAATGAGTGTGTTATCGTGGGATGCCATGAGTCAAGAACTTCTTCTCACTAAAGTATTATCAATACAGCACCAAACACTTATACAAATACCACGAGAGGTGGGATGGATGCAAATGCAATGCAATCTAGGAAGAATAAAATGAAAATAATAGTATTTCTGTAAATTAAATAGGAATGCAATACCCGAAAATAAAAGTATAGAAAATACCTAGAAATTACTAGAAATTACAGTGCAAAATATGCAGGACTAAGTTGCCTAGTGTGGTGAATTAGTTCCAGTGATGATTTTTTTGACATTTTTCAAAAAATTTAAATGTAATTTTATGTCTTTTAGATGCATAGATGCAACTACAGTATGAAAATGTATTTTTTTGTTGTTTTCAATGCAAAAATGATGTAAACATACAAGTTATTTGAGCTTTTCACTAATACAATTTTGAAAACTGTAGGATACAATTTAATCAATGCAATATCTAATGCAATGTAAATGAAACCTAGGATTCACTTAAAAGAAAAAGTAAATATGTTCAAAGGTAGGGTTCACCAAAATGTGGACAATGATTTTGGATGGCCCAACTTCTTTATGCTCCTTTTAAGGTTTTTCACTTAAAAGCAGAAAGGATGGGGTCCAAAATGCAAACTTCTACACTCAAGATTAATGTAAATGGGATGTAAAGTATCTAATTATGATGTAATAATGCACTAATCTGAAAATAAAATGATTGAATGATGCAAAACTTAAGAAATGTGAAGTGCTGGAAAACACACTGTGATATGCAAAAACACCTAAAAATGCAAGTAAATGATGAAATAACTAAATAGAATTGGAGAGGTGTACCTAGAATATTAAATATGATGTGGAGAGTTTCTAGAATCCTAAAATATTGACTGAAAATGTTGACTGGGACAGTTATGCCAAGTTGGGCCACTTAGTTCTAGTTTCATGAAAAACTTACCAGAACATGAATCTGCCAAATGAGTATCCAAAAATGTAGAAACCACTTTCCAGGCCTAGAAATGGGATTAATTCACCATTGGTGGTGACTTAGTCCACCTCCATATTTCAAGAGTCTCAGGACAAGATCCTGTAGCTTCAGGTCTACACTTGCTTTTGAGATAGATGTCATATCTTGATTATGTAGAAAATGAGATATAAAGGGTCTTCAAGCTTAAATTAGGGTTATGTTGACTTGAATAGCTTTGATGACTTTTTGACCACTTTTCAACACCTATTTCTTTGAAAAATCTTCCTACAAAGTTTGCAAACACACATGCAAAGAGGGAAAAATAGTTAAGGGTTAGAGTATAGAGGTTTGCCTTGGTCAAACCCACATTGGTAATAAAACCCTATGAAATGAAGTGAAATGGAAAGAGAATGATAAATAAACAACATGCAATGTCATAAAATTACTAAACCCTTGATGTAGAAATCGAAGATATGCAATGAAGTGCTCTAATGGATGACTTAATTATGATTAGATTGCTTGAATGCTTGTAAGATTGAATGCTTAATGAGTGCAAGAGATTAGGAAATTATAGGAGATGAGAAATGAGGGGAAAACCCCTTATTTATACTTGATTTTACTAAATTTCCTAAAAATAACACATCATAGGCCGACCTCATGGGTTAGAGAATGAAATCCCACTGGAAAGTTCAAATAATTTTGAGTTTTGTGCCAAAAAGGACTAAGTCGCCCCTATTTGTGACTTGGTCCTACTTAAGAAAATTAAGTGAATGTTGGGAATTATAGGGCATTAAATGTTGTCCAATGGGAATATGCTGAAAAACACACTTAAGGGGGCCGAAAAGTGTATTAAGGGGTCATTTAAACATGAGAAAAGGTTGAATTAGTGGTGATAAGTCTAGAAAACCGTGAAAGTGGGTTACAACACTTTACAACACTTTGAAATAAGACTTGGTAAGTGATAAAAAGGAGATATTTAGGTGAATTAGGATGAAAGGGTCCTAGAAATGTGTGAAAGTGAGCTACAACATTTCACAACACCTTTACAAGAAATCCTAGAAGTCTTAATGATTCACAAGATTCCGAGACCTAATGTGGATGTGTTGACCACATTACAACATTAAATCTAGGCAAAATCAATCCAAAGTCCCCTAGGAGGGCCTGAACATGAAAAAATAGAATGATTACTTTTTTTTGTGTCTGCAGAAATATAGTTTTAATTAAAGCTTCACTCACTATATACTTATGAGAATATAAACTTATTTCAACATTTGACTTAACTAACCATTAACACAATGTATATAAAAATATAGATTAACTAATAATGCAAAGTTTAAGAAAAAATAATTGTTAAGTACTAGAATATCTAAACATTACAAATTTTGATTTAAACATTTGTAAACAAGTATTATAGATGTTTTGAAAAGGAAAAAACAGGTTTTACAGGGACCTGAAACCACAAAGTTTAAACAACAAGAGATAGATAGAGAAAGGACAAACAACCGGACAGCTGTCCCAAAGAAGGAAAAGACAGCAACAAAAGACAAAAGGGCCCTAAAAAAGGACCACCCAAAAAACCAGCAAACAAAACATTACATTACTCCAAGGTGTTAAGTAAATCCTCGGCTTCCTTTTCAACATTCTGCATGTCCTGTAACCCCTGCTTGAGAATTTGGACCGTATGAGATGAAGTCGGGGTCTTCCTCTTGATGTTAGCCCTGGTACGAGTCGAAATCCCTTCACCAGCCGATCTGCTGCCACCCCTGTCCACATCCAACTCCACAACCAGCGATCCCTTTTGGTTTTTTTCAAGCTTTTCCACCATCACATTGATGATGATGGTGTTATGCCTTGCAATTTTATGATTGTTAGCAACAGTAGCCCTAATGTTTTGTTCAATCTTGGACATGCTGCACTCGATGCTAGCCAATCTATCCTCCTGTAACTGCTGTCTTTTCCTCGGTAAAGGAGTTTCCTGTTCATCATTGTCTCCACTGTTCCCACTAATTTTCTGCTCCATATCCTTGACCTTGTTGCTGAGATCAGTAACATGACCTTTCAATTTACAGACTTCTTTCTGGGTCCATTTGAGAATGGTAAAAAGGCCATCCGTACTTTTTTCTGCTATACTAACCAAATCCTCAGGCTTAAGCTTATTCAAGGAGAATTGATTTCATCCTGAATAGGGGACTCTAAATGATCATTCCCAGAATTACCAGAAGTAGGAGCACTAGGGGCCGACTCCTTACTGACCATGGGCTTGTCAGAGAGGATTTCCATAGAATTCCCTGAATACGAAACGAGTTTCATAACAGGGTTACCTTTCACACCTGGGGACAAACCAGGAGTAGGGCAACCAGGAGACGGCTGGGGATTAAGACAGGGCGGGGTGATAAAACCCGGACTAGGGCACTCAAGCAGAGGTTGCCGCTTAGGAAAAGATAGCGGGGCAGAGCCTTTAAGGGTTTTCTGACAAGACAAGGACTGGGGATCAATGGTATCAGGGCCAACAAGATCACAAGCTGGGGGGGCCCGGGGTTCGATCTCCCTACTACTTTCTGTCTCCTCATCATCCAATTCTTCAATATCAACAGTTTTAGGCAAAGCAGGTAAATTTTGAAAATGCTCAAAAATGAGCCTAACAAGACCAGGGTGAATAATAGCATTCCTCCTAGGGTTTCTTTCCACATCATCGAGGCAATTCTTCAGAGAAGAAAATAAGTAAAAAGGCAGAGATATACGAACCTTATGCCGGAAATGGTTCAGAATGGCAAAGTGGTAACCATAGACTCTGGTAAAGCGCCCGTCAACCGTGATATATTCCATAACAACTCTTAAAACTTTCCTCCAAATAGATTTGATGGACTCCACATCAAAGTAGCTATTAGCAACCTTCACCATCTTCGCTTTCTCCTTATCTTTTTTGGGAAATTTAATGACCGCTTCATCAGAGAATCGTCGGTCCCGGTAGAATTTGACACCCTCAGTAGAAAGACCAGTTATCTCCCCTATTAAGTCCTCACTCAGCTTAACATTCCTGCCAAACAACACGATCTCTCCATTTTTCCAGTTTTTAACAAAATAGTTCAGAATCCCCTCATCCGTACCATGAAGCTTTTCCATATATGGGACTAAACCCCCCTTTTCAATTCTTTCCCATGCTTTAGCATTCTTTCTGTGCTCCTGGAAATTGCTCGGCTCCACCCATTTTCTTTCTCCACCCATAATCAGCTCACTGTCAATAAACACTGAACAGTTGCTCTGGGTCCCGTTTAGGTATTTTTTGTCGAACACCCAGAAAGCGTGCCACAGACCCTTCTTAAAAAAGAAAATGACGTCGGTCCCATCAAATCTAATGAAATCGATGTACCTGATCTTTATCCGTTTCATTATGACTAAGATTGCCTTCTCTTCCATGCACTGAATCATAATAAATAAGCGCTTTCACTTCAGGATGAATGAAGTCATTCTTCCTCCACGTGTTTTCCCCACCCTTCCTTACCCCTTCATTAGCGAAGAAATCCGCCACCCTATTGGCTTCTCTATAGGCGTGGGAAACATTCACTTTATCAAATTTGCTTAATAAAGTTCTCGTGTCTTCGATCCATTTTTTGATGGTCCACGAGGGGGGGTAAGCCCAAGAATGCAATTTATTATATTCAAAGAATCGCCCTCCAGCCAAAGATGTTTCGTGTTGATCTTGAGGGCTAGACTGACCGCATGAAAAGCCCCAACTGCTTCCGCGACATGATTAGTTTGAATTCCAATGTCCACAGCAAAAGCCGCAATAAAAGCCCCCGTGTTGTCCCTTAACACACACCCACTACCAGCTTTCCCAGGGTTACCTTTAGCCGCACCATCAAAATTGGCTTTCACCCAGCCCAAAGGCGGCATAGACCAAATAGCATTATCTCTCCCACTCACTCCAGGTTTGATTATATTTGATCCAACTAATTTAGAATTCCATTTTTCGGCCATAGCAATATCAAAAGGAGACCAGAAAGCTTTCTCGAACATTTTTCCAGGAATTAAGGATAAAATTTCCTTTATAGCCCTAACAATTTTAGCAAACAAATCTCCTTCCGACATTTCTTTATCCCTAAACACTCTATTGTTCCTTTCCTTCCATATATTCCAAGACACAAAAGGAAGAATAAAAGACCATAGCTTTCTCACAAAAGGATTTTTAGAGGGAGCTTTCCATTGAATGAAAAAATCTTCGACAGAAGCAGGAAAAACCCACACCAGATCAAGAAGCCCCAGTAATTTATCCCAAATATTCAACACAAAAGGACAATGAAGGAAAAGGTGATTAACAGTCTCGGCTTCATTCCTGCACATATAACACCTGTTTGGTAATTGAATTCCTCTTTTTCCAAGATTGTCCAAGGTGAGAATCTTATTCTGTAGCATAATCCAGTAGAAAATATTGATTTTCGGAGTCAAGTGATTAATCCAAGCCTTAGCCCAAAAGGGAGGAGGCTCCTTCATACAAACCAACATAGAAGTGGCAGAGGCAACTGAAAAAATACCAGACGGATTGTCTAACCAGACAGCAGTGTCCTCCATCTGGTCTTGAGCTGGTCTAAGGGCTCTAAAAGCCGATTGAACAGGGCCAAGATCCGGACTAATGGTCTTCAAATCAACCCAATCTTCGTTCCTCCAATAATCTTTAACTAAGATTCCAAATTCCTTTTTACAATCATTCATCCATTTACTAAATTTCTCTATTCTGATTAAAGGATCTTTAAAAAGCCACCTGTCTTCCCAAAACCTGACTAAATCTCCATTTCCAATCACCCATCCAATTCCCATTTCCAAAAGCTTTCTTCCTTTACCCATATCATTCCAACAGACTGACCCACAAGGTAAAGAAGAAGAGTTTATAATTTCATTTAAAGACTCATAATTATTAAAATATTTAGCCTTTAAGGTATCACACCATTCTCCATTTAAAGTAAGAGTTCTCCACAGCTGTTTAGCAAGAAGGGACATATTCAACACTTTAATCTTCCTTAAACCCAGTCCCCCCCTTGATTTGGGTTTACAGACCAGATCCCATCCAACAAGTGGCATTCTCTTCTTGTCCTCCACTCCGGACCATAGAAACCTTTTCTGAATTTTTTCAATGGCCTCTGCATATTTAGCAGGGATTTTAAATATACTGAGAGCATAAGTAGGAAGATTTTGCAGAGAAGCCTTAAGGAGCTGGACTTTTCCTGCTTGACTAAGAAGAGCTCCTTTCCAACCCGAAAGCTTCTTAATGAATTTTTCAACCAAAGAAATCCAGAACGATTCCGAAGGTTTAGAACAAAGAGGTAAGCCAAGATAGGTTGACGGAAGAGACTCAACACGACATCCAAGGATATGAGCAAGTTTGATTTGTCTATACTCCAGAGTATTGAGGAAAAAAATGGAACTCTTGTCCCTATTGACAACTTGTCTAGAGGTAGATTCATAAAGGTTCAAATTTTTTTTAAATGTCTTAGCTTCAGTCATAGTAGATCTTCCCATAAGGATGGTGTCGTCAACAAATTGCTGATGGGAACAGATGAGAGGAGAAGAGGACGGTTTTAGGCCAACTAAGGATCTTTGATCAATAAGCTTTTTAATATTTCTCCCTAAACTCTCAGCCAAGATAGTAAACAAAATAGGAGAGATAGGATCTCCCTGTCTAAGGCCTCTGGATGTCTGAAAAAACCTTGATGGTGATCCATTCACAATGACAGCAGAAGAAACTGTCGAAACAAGCTGGTTCACCAGTTGGATGACTCTGTTATTAAAACCAAACTTGTCCAGAATTTTAAACAAGAAATCCCAATCAACCCGATCATAGGCTTTGGAAATGTCCAGTTTAAGAATAAACCCTTCAGTTTTCGAAGCCATTAACGAATGTAAGTTCTCATGAACAGTAACAACAGAATCCATAATATACCTACCTGGCACAAAACCATTCTGCTGCGGAGCAATAATTTGGGGAAGCACTGAAAGCATTCTTGCAGTCAACACCTTCGAAATAATTTTGTAAATAGAATTACATAGGCTTATTGGCCGAAAAGCTTGAAACTCTGAAGCCCCAGGTTTTTTAGGAATAAGGACCACAAAAGTAGCATTCAGTTCTTTTAACAAACGTCTTGATCCAAAGAATTCCTTGACAGCGTTCACCACATCCGGCTCAACAATTTCCCAAAACACTTGGAAGAAGAATAAAGGAAAACCATCAGGTCCAGGAGCTTTATTACCATCAAAAGAGAAGACAACTTTCCTTATTTCAGCTTTGGAAGGAATAGCAGTGATTAAAGAATTTTCATTTTGACCAATCACTTGAGGTATAGCTTCAATCAAGGAATTTTGAGCTTCAGTAACAATCTCTCCATTACATGAAAGAAGGTTCTTAAAGAATAGGACTGCTTGTTCCCTGATATCATCTTCCTCCTCAAAACTAGTCCCATTGTTAACAATATGAGTGATTCTGTTAGCAGCCCTGTGTTTTGAAGCAGTCAGGTGAAAAAATTTGGAATTTCTATCTCCCTCAGTCAACCAAGACACCCTAGATCTTTGATGCCAAAACACTTCTTCTTTAGCAATTATGTCATGCAATTGAATGAGGAGTTCATTTTCTTTTTCTCTGAAATTGTCAATGTATCCCCATTTCTGGATTTTAAATTGAATCTCCTGAATTTTGCCCTGAATTTCCGTTTTGGATCCAAAAATATTCCCAAAAGCATCCTTTTTCCATCTTCGCACATTCGTTTTCACTTCCTTTAATTTTTTAGCAATCCTAAACATAGCTGTGCCAGAAACATCTATATTCCACCATCTGCGGATTTCCTCAAAAATTCGAGGATGAGAAAGCCAAAAAATTTCAAACCTGAAAGGGAAGTTCTTTTTCACCTTGGTAGGATCCGCCAAAAGACAAATGGGAAAATGATCAGATCCAACCCTTGATAAGGCTCTCAAAGCACAAAAATATTCTATAAACCATTGGCCAGAAGCTAGGGCCCTATCAAGCCTCACTTGGATCAGATCAGGCCCTAATCTCCTATTAGTCCAGGTAAAAGAAGCTCCTTGAAGGTCTAAATCAATCAAGGCATTGTTATTTATGAAGTCGGAAAGGCCAGATTTACTATCCCAATTGACTTGAGAACCCCCAAATTTCTCAGCATTCAAGAGGGGAGTATTGAAGTCACCCATGACCAACCAGTGTTCATTGGCCAAACATCTACGATAACCAGATAACTCTAGCCAAAAAGAATTTCTAGCATTCTTACAATTCGAGGCATATATATTGGAAAGGACCCAACAAAAATTGTCTCTTATGTGGGTGAATCTAGTAGCCACAACATTACCATTCTCCATTAAGGGTTCACCTTTAATAAACAATTTATTCCAAAAAGTAACTATACCTCCCGAAGCTCCCGCAGAACTATTTCCATGAGCCCCACAGTTCTGAAATTTTTTAAGATTTTCTACTTTATCTTTAGGCATTTTAGTTTCTTGAATAAGAAGAATATCGGGTTTATGATCCCTAACAAAATTTTGCAAAACATCCTTTTTATGATGGCTATTCAGCCCTCTTATATTCCAAGACATTATTTTCATTTCTTACCTGGTGATTGAAGTATCTCCGGGATGGTCATTTGGATACCATCCGCAATATCCTGAAGGCTACCTTGCTCCCTTTGCCATTTTTCAGATTTTCTTCCCAGGTAAGGCTTGGACATCCCACAATCGGCCTTGGCTCTAGTTCTGGTGACCATACCACTAGAAGATTCCTTCACCTTCTTTTTTTCTTTTTTGGATTTTGAATGTGAGATAACCTCCTCCCATTCAGTTTCATCTTGGCTTTCCAGTTCTCTACCAAATTCCCCATCCTTCTCAGGTAACAGTCTCTGGTCCCAAGGGAGGGTATCCATTAAACCATTCTTGGTTTCTGGAGTATTGAGATTAGGTGTTTTCATATTCATACTTTGGATCTCATAAGTGTCCTTCACTACTTTCAGATTGGCTCCCTCCTGAGACTTAACCCCAATAGAGCAAGGGTTATTAAAAGGAACAGGGGCCGAAATTCCTATCTCTAGGGATAAACCCATAATGGGTATTTCCTCCAGCCCAGGAACACTCATACATCCATCTGACAATAGAGGAGAGGACAGAACTAAACCCGAAACATCATTTCTGGCAGCAACCATCTCCAGAGTTCCCCTGGCCCCCTCCTTGGAAGGAAAGCCATCCTTTCTTTCCCCAGGGGGGGAGACGAAATATTTGGGATCCTTAGGAACCTGAGAACAGGTTCCTTCAGACTCAAAGCAAGCATCCTCGTTCAAGTGTTTATGAGTATCCTTCAAGTTTTGAGGGGAAGAACATCCTTCAAGATTCTCCTTCGAATTTGGAACAGGCACAAGCTTCACCTCCTCAGATTTTTTTTTCCAAACATTCTTAGGGTTGGCCGCTTTCTCCTTTTCACTTTTATTATTCAGCAGACATTTCTTAGCCCAATGCCTAGATTTTCGACATTTGAAACAAACAAAGGGTGTTGTTTCAAATTCAATAGCTTGCTTCCACACCCCTAACTTAGATTGGATGTCAATCGAGGAGGGAAGATCAGCATTTTGAGAAACCCCAACACAGATTCTAGCAAAGACCAACCGCTTTCTTGCCGTAGTCATTGAGTCAATGGATAGAAGTTCTCCAAAAGAGCTAGCAATCCCGTTGAAGATATCAGAATTCCAATACTCCAAGGGAAGACTAGGCAATCTAGCCCAGACTGGCACCATTTCAAATATTGAATCAGATAGATCTACCCTAGAAGACCATTTCTTCAGGGCCAAGGAAGACTTTCCGATAATCCAAGGACCACCACTACGAACAGCCCTAGAGTCCTCTTTACAGGAGAACTGAAAAGCAAAGAAACCTCTAGGGAGCGCCGCTACCGAAACCAGACCACTGGTTTTCCATTTATTCTTGACAAACTCCCTTACCACTTCAATATTAGGCCTAGGACCCAAAAATTTACCAACCAAAACATTCTCCATCCTAGCAATATTGTGGTCTATGATTTCATCCGGCACAGATATAGAAAACTTTCCAGACCCCGGATCAGAAAGGATACGCACAGGGGGAAAAGAAGATTTTTCATTTGGCTTAAAGCCAAACAAAGAAGTCCACGACTTACCTTTTTCACCCTCCTTGACCGACAAATCCACGACAACTTTGGGAACTGAGGATCCATCCTTTCCACCTGGATCCACCTGGATTTTTCATGGATGTCCTTATCTCAGAACCCGACTTACCTTTACCCGGAAGTGGTCTCCGCGTGCCTGAGATTCCTCAAACCCGCCCCCACTGCTGTTGAAGATTCCAAAACCTATTTTTCTGCTCACTCACACCAGTTCGCTCCTATGTTGCTCACTGAAGATACATATGTTGCAAACAAGATAAATATTATAGATGTTGACAATAGACCAAATTAATAAAAAGTTACAAAATATAACCTAAATTAAAAAATTGAATAATCCAAATGAAAATGAAATATTTTCATAATACTTCTTATACCCATATATATTTAAATATTCTTTATTAATTTATATAATCTAACACTGACATATCATTAAACCAAGATTTATGTCTAATCTAACACACATTCCCAACTTCTTCTAACACAACATTTTTCATTTTAGAATATTCAATTCATATGTAAATTTCTCAATTTTATTTCTAAATCATATGTGGCTCATAAATTATCTTGGTTGGAGCTTCTACTTTTATTTTTTCATCAATATCATTTTTTCATATAATTATAATAGAAATATATCCACAACAATTTGTGCTTTATTTTAAATTGGTTGTTTTATTGTTTCATTAGATTTATGTGTATGGACACATTTATATATATAAATAATTATTGAACCTCTTTCAAAAGAAATTAGTTGATCTCATAATAATGTGTCTTATTTATAAGATATACTAATTTTTTTTCTTAAAATCGCATATTTTTTAGAAAAATAATTATTTTAATTCTAGAGGTGTTCTATATAAGGGATTTTGATTGAAGGGATTAGATCAAACCCCCATTGATATAACTCCACTAGGTTTGAAACAAACTCCATAATGGAATTTCCTCTACACCTATCAAAACATTAACAAAAAGATAACTTTGCTTAATCTTTTGGAGGATCAAATGAGAACATTTGGAAATGTCATGATATAAGTATGTATCCACTAATTTTAGCTTTCCAAAAGTTAAAATATATAATGTGTTTTATTTAGTTATATAATTTTATTTTATAACAAATGTAATTCTACTATAGAAAGCACTTGGCTCTATTCAAGACACCAAAAAAAATAACAAGTATTTTTAGGAAAATATTTTAACAGTCCACAATACTCCACAAAGATGTCTTGATTTTAATGATAGTAGAAAAAAACTATTTTATATACTAAGAGAAATGTGTTACAAAACAACATAGGTCTAAAAAAATTAGTATTAATTTAAAAATTAGTAATAATTAAACATTTAATAAAATAAAATTATCAAAACAAATCCATGCACTTCAAATTAGAGTTAATAGTTTAATTCCATGATACAAGAGCATCCTAATACAACTTACAAAATCTCATCACATAAAATTATTTTAGTTCATGGAAGAGAGTCAAAGTTTTACAATAGTTCATGTACATCATATCCAAATCTTAATAGTTATTGATTAGACTACAAAAAATTATCATTGTCAAAAGATCAAAATTCAAAAAAACCAACACTTAGTTCATTAGGAAGGTTTGGAGCACCTTTTTCCTTGTAATATTTATCTCAACATATATCAAGGTAGTATAAGACTCAAAGGGTTTTGGCTAACCTACATGTTATTTTAAACTTCAAGATTTAAAATCCCTTGTGATGAACAAAAACAATTCATAAAGCTTGGAGCTGATGTAACACCCCACCAGGGAACCTAGTGAACAACTGATAAAGTAACAAAATAAACAAACCATTTTTTTATTTTTTTCTAAAAAGAAGTTATACAATTACAATAAGAGTATGAGAACATATACATAAATATTCTTAGGATTCCAAGACAACGTTACTATAATATTTATAAATAAGAACATCACAACATAATAGCAAAGTCATATAACACAAGGACATATCATACTCATGAATGAACCAATCTCAAAATATTTATAAAGTCAAGTTACATAACCAAATTACATCAAGTGAGATTATGATAAATCTCATATCAACTTAATATCATTACAAAAGTTTTCTCATAAACATCAAGACAATATAAAATAAAGATAAAGAACATATCACACTTGTCAGCCTCATTCTTGAGTACACTTAGCGTCAAACTTCATGAACAAAGTAGAATCAGGAACCTGTCACATGAACAATATTATCCAAGTACAACAACATCTGTAAAGGGGACCCAATGGAGGAAAAAACACATTTTCCTCCCAACTGCTTGGTATCCAAAGGTCCACTCCCTCTGTGCTAGGAGATAATATCAGGTCTAAATGTCATTCAAACTTACAAGAGAATAGAATGTCACACAACATGGTTGACAATTACATAATGACATGATAGTAACAAAATCACATGATTACTAAAAAGCTCCCAAAGGCAACAACAAAACCAAAATTGACTCTACATAAGAGACCACAAAGCATGTATACAAATAAGAGTGTCATCACATAATTGTTCTAGGTTAACATGGTGAATCTTCCTAGATTACTGTCCCTCATCATAACTTACCCTAACAATATCTACTGATTCCTGGCCCCTAAACAAAATTATTTGGAACCGAAAACACTTTTCAAGAGGACAAATTGAATGATCAAGCCATTCCAGGCCATCTCAACCTACCCTTAATCTATGTAAGCACTAAGGTGTTAGGCAAGGAAAAACAATAATATGAGTTATTAAATGAATACTACCCAATCCCCTAGTACTTAAAGTTTAAGATTTTCACTAGATTAACTATTTTCAATAGGTTACCCTAGTAATCTCTTAGGGTTTTAGCCCCTCTCACAAGCCACTCTTCCCAATAACATAACTCACTATCAATCACAAAGGATAGCCATCATGCACATTAAACAAAACCAAGAATGTACATAACACAATTATAACAAAGACCATATCTATTCCAAAATACTTCCAAGATAACAACAAATTGTGCAAGGCTAAGTACCAACTTAAAATCATTGTGATTGAATAATAAAGTACGAGTATAAAAGCTACACGATACAATTTCGCTTCCCTAGCCTCTGGAATGCTAAGAATTCCATATCACAAAACAAACAATCTTTCACTTGATAACTTTAACAATAAATCTAGCAAAAGCATTCTTTAACACTAATCAATACTTAAATAATTATTTAGAGCTACAATCATTATTTCACAACTTATAAGTCATATTCTTTTAAAAACAAACTCTTAATATAAATATAAACACTCAAAATAGTTAAAAAGCATTTATTCCATATAAAAGTTTATTTGTTTAAAAAGAATACTAAATCAAAATTTAATTACTGATTTAAAATTAAATACACTAAAATTATAAAGTCAAACTTAATTTATTTTCACTGTAATAATAATGGTATATTACATTATAGTCTACTGTTCATGCAAGTCAGGAAATGCGCGCCATGCAAGGTAATAATTGGAAGAACATGTAAGTCTTTAAGAGAGAGAAATACATATGCAAGGCCTATACAAAATGTCCAACCGTAGTTTTAAATCAAGCCATTGCAAGTTATGTGAAGACAAGTATACTTCCAACACCATCAAGATGGAAGAAATTCACATAAAAATCATTTCTTCCAACTTTTTGTAGCCTAATGAAAGACTAAAGAGGCGAAGATTTCAGCGTAGTAACTTAAGTTATACTTAAATCTTCTCAAGCGAACAAAGCCAAATAGGTTGGCAACTCGTGGATTCAAACAAGGATGACGTCAAATGCAAAGGATAGATCTATTCCTCCAATGTCTAAGTTTTATTTAACATGCAAACAAATTTAAACATAATAAGGGTTTTGCGGCTGTTCAAAGAGCCATAAGCAGTCACATATACGTCATCGACATGGAAATGTGTCTACAACGAATTTACAAAGATCAAAGAAGATTAAAGGATTGTGTAACAAGATCGCCCACTCACAACATAACTAAGATCACCTAAATAGATTCTAAATGTTCTCAGAAACATGCTAACAATGGCAATCTAATAAGTTTCCAGCGCTGTTTAATACTAAACAAAAGTTTAGAACATAATACATAAGGATTGTATGGCACCCATGGTAATAAAGGAAATTCATGGTGAGAGCAGAAATAAGTTAGGGAACGGCTGACATAAGTTTTTACTAGATAAAATTGGGGTATGTTTGGGGCGCGATGGGACGTTGGCCGATGGATGGTGCAGTTATGACAGAATGGCTGAGGTTGGTTTGAGTTAAGGTGAGGAAGGGTGGGTTTGCGGTGGTGATTTCGTGCAGGTAGAATGGCTTGAGGAGGTTGGGTTTTGAAGGCGGTTCTGGGTTCGGACCGGTGGCTGGCGATGATTGTTCGTCAATGCCGATGATTTGGAGGGCGGTATGGATCATCGGTTTCGAATAGATTTGTAAGGCATGAGTGAGTTCAGGACGAGTTGAGAGGATCTTGGGTAGAAGATTGGTAAATGATACCAAAGATGTTCGATGAGATTGTTATGATGATTCAAATGGTGAAAACAGGGTTTGGTGTTGGGTTGATTGGTTCGTTGAATGGTTCCGCAGGTGAACAAGAACATCAGTGAATTAATTAATAACATAAAGATAAACTTCGCATAACATTGAAATTTCCATTCAAGATAATATAATAAGGTACAAACATGTTTCCATACATTGCATTTGATAGTTATACAATACTCATCCATCTAATGAGGTAGTTCAATAATAATTACATTTTACAAATGATCACCTCACAACATTGAGGGATGTTTTAACAATAAAAATTTTACAATATACAATGAGGAAGTACATATAAGATCCAAGTGTGAGCTCTTCATCCATGAAGCTCTCGACCCCATGATCAAACTGGGGACCCAACGGAGTAAGGTGCACGTTCCACCCAACCATGTGGTACCCGTAGGTCCACCCCCCATGCTAGGAGATAGTAATAAGGTTACCTAGACCTAATCTACTAACCCTAGACACTAGTACACAACAGACTATTGGTAACATTGCTTCCAGATTTAAACAATTGATTGTAATACAAACACAAGGCTTACAGTTATTCTAGGTGGAGTGTCATCACAACGTTGCAAAGGTTACCCTCGTGTTTTTTCCTAGGTTCCGGCCCCCAATCCTTGGGTTACCCTGGTAACCTCTTACGAAACCTGGCCCCTATTGCATACTGTTGCGGAATTGAATGTCTTTTAAAGGAACAAGACATCGATTTTCCATTCTAGGCCTTCTCAACTTATACTCATGACTGAAGAAGCTCAAGAGTCATAAGCGAGGCATGTACACCTTGTTAAAAGTTTTAAATCTAACTACTATGTCATTTAATTATCACTAACTTAGTTAACTATTTGTAAGTTACCCTCACACCACTTTGTGTGTCGGCCCTTACAAATAGCCACACCCCTAAACATAACATGGGAATCTAGGTTTTCAAGACTAGGGTTTACAAAGTGTACAAAAGATCAACATATAACTACCAGAATTACCACAATAAATGTCTCAATTTCGTTCACAAAATTACAGTGCACTACCCTAGTTTGTTCAAACATAAGAAACTATAACGAATTTTACTTCCCAAGAAAAGACTGCATCTGGAAGACTTAATAACACATTAAAACAATTCCCATTTGCCAAATAATAAATTTAAATCGTTAAAGCAAATACGCATCTACCATTTGGATATACTAAATCCATTTGCATCATCTTGAAATCAACATATTTTAAAATCATCTTAAAAGATCTAATTCAATAATCAAGAAAAATAACTACATAATTTAATCTATCTTTCTGATTTTAACAAATTGTCTATTTGTTATATTCTATAATTTTCAATATTAATTATTTTACATAATCATTTTCTAAGGAAAATATAATTTAACTCAAAAATAATTTCCAAATTATTTTTCCTAACATGTTATACTTGTATTTATATAAATATTCATTAAATCAAATATAATCTCATATTATATATATATATATATAAATATATATATACAAAATATGATATTATATAATCATTCGACTTTTAAAACTTTATTTATAAAAGATGCATTTTAAAAAAAATAAAAGGAAACTGTTTAAGTTTTAAATAAAATGCATTTTATACAGGCCCGGCCCCCCCCTTCACAGCTGAAACCCTCATGGGAGGGCTTGGCCGTGGCGGCAATGCAGGCGTTGCCCTCACAGCCGGCTCCCTGCGGGGGTCGACCGTGGGGTAAGCCCTCGGCCTTTCTCCATATACAGTGCAAAATTTTAATAAAAATTATTTTATCAAAAGAAAATCGCGGATTTCCTTCTATGGTTATACATAATCCAAAATATTTCATTTCATAGTGTTGAGCACTATGCAAATATGATGAAAGTCATTTTTTTTTAAACAATAAACAAATATATATACATATGTATATATATATATATAGATTTTTGAGCAGTAATAAAATACTGTTAATATGCAAATATCTTCAGAGGATAAATTTTCTTTTCTACAGAATAACTGAGAAATTTGTACATTTAGACAATTATTCTTCAAAATCTATCAATTATATTCTTAGAAAATTTACAACTAATGATTTCAAAATTCATTTCTACAAATGCCCTTAACTATTTTAAACAGAAAACTACATTTAAATAATTCTCTAAAAGAATAAAAAATTATTTTCTGTGTCCTTTGATAATTTTTCTACAGTTTATCCAGATTTAACAAAATCCCCAAGAAATATACAGGAAACACAACAAATTTTTTTCTCTAACTTTTTAAGTAAAGAAACAAACAAAACAAGAAAATACCTGTGATATGATAGCTGCCTGTAGAAGATTTCCCTTTCCCTGAAGCGTAGAAATCCCAAAATCTTCTTCAAAAGATTTCCCCCAAATCCAAGAGTGCTTTACTAACCACTGAGAATCCTTTGGAGGATCTTCCACAAAGAATCACAACCCAAAAACAGAGAGATAACAACTTCTAAGAAGATTTCAATTTTGTAATACAGTCAACGATTTTTTTTTTTGCATGAGTTCTAATAATTTCCCTGTGAGGAAATTGAATAACCCTTCTATTTTTCCCGAGATCCAAAATATCCTCTGTAACCAATTTTTTTCTCAACAACCTCATTTAACACACTGACACACATGTCGAGAAGAAGTTATGAAAATATCTTTTCCACTTCTTGGCAATTTGCCAATTCAATTTTGCATGCAATTTTAATTTATTTAATTAAAATTTTTAAAACTCAAACTTTAATTTGCATGCATTTTATTTATTTATTTTTATTTTCTAATTTTCCACAATTTATTTAATTTTCAAATGCAATATAATTTACACACTTAATAATTTAATTTAATTTATTTATTTAATTAATTAAAATAGTTTAATCCTTTTAAGATCAACTATTTAATCAAATAAGCTAATTAATGGATTAAATTATCAAGCAAGTAAATCTCTACCACATTTAAACATTAATTAAATAACAATAATTTAAAACACGATAACCAACATTAAAAATTAACCAAATTTACCCTTTTCAAAATGATTTAACCAAACAGAAAATGACAATACAACCTATGACTCAAACTGAACAGACAAAATACTAAGA
>VDFB02000003.1:201013376-201063165 GCA_007258455.2 Sequoia sempervirens
GATTTGGAGTTACTAAAGAAAATTGGAGGAGGAAGTATGTATAGAAAGAGAGAAGCTGGAACAAATGCAGATCAAGAGACATCTAAGGAAACAATGCAAGTATGGAAGTACAAAATCAAGAAACTAGAAGGTGAGGAAAAAGAAATTGAAGCTGAAAGTTGACATAGTAGACTCCATGTGCAAGAGCACATGATTTCTTAGTCACCTGGGGAGTTTGATGTAGGAGCATCATGCTCCATCCGATTTTTGTTATATAGTTTGGTGTTTTTTTGTTGTGTTTAGGTGTAACTTCCTGTCACTTTAGTAGTTATCTTCCTGTCACAAAAACACATATCTTCCTGACACTATTCTGATAGAAGCATAATGTGAGGATAAAACAAATACTTGATGTTACTCCTAAACTCTATAGTTAATGTGTCAGTTTGGTTGTGGTTTGATTGTTGGGTTGTGAGCTGATTGGTTGTTTGAAATGTTCCATTTTAGTTATAGTATAATTTTGTTTCATATATGATGAGATAGATCAAGGACGTGGCCGTTATTAAGAAATGAGGTGAAAAGACTAAAGAGGAAATTATTAAGAGTTGGAAAAGTGAAAGAAGAAGGAAAAATGAATGGTGTAAGTGAGTTGTTGGAGTGACGGAGAAAATTAAAAAGGAGAGCCGAGAAAGTGGAAGAAGAGTTGATGAGGTTGAAGGCAAGGATAAAGGAAGTGGTAATCAATTTAAAGGTGGCGAGGCTGATCATGAAGCTTTTATCCAGGAGCGAGTAGGTCTTGAGAGGTGATAGTCGAACTAGTAGCCTAGCCAATAAGGAGAATATGAAATAGAGTGTATGCATTGGGTTATAAGAAAGTGTAGATTTCTATGTGGGTCTAAGTCGATCCATAGAAGGATCACTATCAATATAAATCAGTTTCAATGCATTTGAACAAAGTCTAATTAAAGAATTTGGTGACTTTTTTCTGTTAAAATAACATTTCTTGAGTCTTGTTTTCTGTGGCTTTTTCGTATCTATGATTCGAGCAATTTTATTGAGAGTTACTATTGTCTTGTTGGGATTTGAGTGCATATGCATGAAATCTTCGTCGTCAAGTTATAATATTATAATTATTATTAATGTTATACTTTAATAATAATTAATTATTGAGTGCATATCATTAATGAATTAAGTGGACTTTATGTAAAAGGGCAATTTAAATGCTTTTAAAAAGTATACTTTATAAAAAGTGTTAAAGTGTTATTTTAAAGGGGAGATATAAGTGAATAATAAAGTATAATTTATTATTATAAAGTTGTGCACCAAAAAGGAGGGAAAAGAAAATGACATTAAACTAAATTAAATGAGATGAAGTCAAATGCAAATTGAATATTATAAAATGGAATTTTTGGAATTCATTTTATTATGATTGATCATTTTTCTCTCAACTCAATAGCTTTGTGCTTTGGCTTTGGAGGTGAAACCTAGGGTTTTGTAATAATTTTAGTCTTGGAGAAGATAGTCTCTCTTTGATTGTGCTTCCTACAGGTGAGAAAGATCACCCAAGGGTTGCAGTTAATTGGTGGCTTCACACAGAGGTCACCTATGAGCTTCATTGGAGAAGAATTTTGGAAGTTTACAATGGATTGAATGAAATATCAGAATAATGCAAATATATTGATCATTATTTTTAGATCAAAGAAAACTACAGGAGAAATTCAATCAACAAGTGCTTGCTAGGCAAGGGTTTTGGATTCTAAAAAATTAAAAAAATTATTAAGTATCTTGTAGATGAGTTGAGATTGAGCATGTCATGGAAAATAATTGATTATTTCCTTTCATGTGATTTCACAATGGTGGCACTAGAGGATGGAGGAACCTTTATCATCTCAAGTCATTTTCTCACTTTGAGATGGTGCTTTGTATGAGAAGTGTTTTTCCTTTCTTTCTTTTTTTCCTTCTTGATGCTGATGGATTTCAAGAATACATATATTGTGAAGTTTTATTTTTGGATACATATAAGGGATTTGGTGTTGAACTCAATATGGATTGTTGTCCAACAATTTTAGAGATTGTGACATAGAATTATACCCTTATGAGGGTCAAGATAACTTGATGGAGCCCTATGTTTGTAAACCTCAAACATGGCTTATTGTTGAATAATTTGAGAACTGAAATGATTTGGGAGTTCAAAAACATGGTAGTCCAAGAATCTAGGAATTTAGCTCAAAGCTACACCCTTCCAATAGTCACAAGGTAGCTTGATCTCGAGTTCCACTTGATTCAATATTTTTTTCTTCAAAGAAAGATATTCTCAATAATGTATATATTTTGCAATCAACTAGTTTTTTATGTAAGCCTTGAGGGAGGGTCTCTTGGCAAGGTAAAATCTAAGATTTTAGGGGTACATTTGTAGGAACAATGTGATAAGAGGGGAATGCTAGTGTAGATATGGTTATCAAATTATTTAGTTAATTAGTTAAGGTGGTTATGAAATTTTATCAATTGTTCTACACCCACATTCTTCTATAAATTGTATCCATTCATAATGAATAGTAATCTATCAAGCACATTTAATCCTTCATTAATTATAATTTTTTTGCATGTCTTGATTCTCTAATATCTATCCATTTGGATTTCTATTTGTAAATCTCTTTCTTAGAGTATTGGTGATTGTGCACATAGTTATGTCTAGATACCTCAATCTTCCATTTCCTTATTAGGCACAATTTCACCAAATGTTGGCAATTGAGGACTCACTTGCCTACAATTTTGGTTGAATTAGATTTTCTTAATTTCTAATAAATAGAGATTATTAATTTTCATTTTTTGTGATCCCTTCAGATACAAACACATTTCCGTGTCAGTACAATATTATGATGTGTCTATGAATTTATTATTTCCCATTTGTTTTATTAGATTAAAACTAGAAGGGCCAATACCCATTACAAAATAGTCAGAGGAAAACCAAGAACTCATGAGCAGTGAGAAAAACAAAAAAGTAAAGAGAAACCAAACCTTAAATAGTTCAACCATCAGGAAGATAAAAAAAGGAAACCCACAAATCCAGGGCCAACACAAAACCACCAAACACCTACAGGTCTCCTAATAACTTGAGACCAGTGATCACATTCCATTCCTAAGATAGGAACTAGAGCTTCTTTTTGAAAGTCACAGGCCCTTATTGAATGGCCTAGGTATTCGTTGTGACGTCACAAGCTAAGGTTTACACCCTCTTTCCTTTCTTCTTCTATGTGAGGCCATCATCCACTCATTTTGCAAGTTGCTTCCCTTAGCTCTTCGTTAACTCATCCTAAAAAACCTAAAGGGTGAGGGAAGTATTCTTCATGGTTTCTTTTGTTAGCCATGACAATCTCAAGAACCACATGGTCATCTCTTCGTTCCCTCGTGGATGGTGCATCAATCTCAATCAGAAGATTCTTCTTTTCTTCCTTAGTACGAATGATGGCCTGAAGATCATCCAACTTTTTTTTCCACCTTTCCCACCTCTCAAAGGACCTCGCCAAGGAGGTAATCATGTCCCAATGTGTCTTATTCTCCACCTCCCTAGGCCACAGGACCTGCTGATCCAAAACATTTCCTTCCAAAATTTGAATTCTTTGTTTAGCCATGACCAACTGACCCAAGATCCATTTCATAATATCCTTCTCACCATTAATAGTCTCCAAAATTTTATTCAAAATTTTAATTAAGGGGTCAGTAGGGAGGAAAATTGACCTAGGTTTAGTACCACGTTCCTCCAAATTGACACATAGGTTGGGAGAATCTTTTGTGGTTAGAATTACAAATGAGAGGACTATTAACCTTTAAGTCATGGCCTGGAAATGAGGAGTGAACAGAGTTATCTATCGACTCTACAAATCATCATCATCATTGTTAGAGTTATCTAATCTGTCCAACCTAGAAGAAATGGGTGGGCTGGACTCCAACAAGGGAGTGCATTTGATATGAATGGGGAGGATTTTACCACAATTACGGGCTTTACCCCGGCCTCGGTGCTATGACTTAATGAAAGGAGGTGTTTCATTGATTGCGATGAAGGTCGCGTCTTTCTGTCCTGTTCTGCCCGTTCGCCCAGTTTTTCCCGTCGTCCTTCAAGAACCATTTCATGCCATCCTAGTAATGGCTTTTCGACTTGTGAGGAATGAAAATCCCTTCCAGAGAAATCCCTATAAACTCCACAATAAGCTCAAAGGTCACCATAAAAAAACCCTGCCAACAATAACATTCACATCCACCCAAGAATTGGAAAACTCCAAAGAAATTTTGGGGTTAACACCCTCCATCCCTTCCACATACGAGGCTAGCCTGCCTCATTCAAGAATAGCCCAGGCCTCCTTATCTTGCTTCCAAACATCATAGTTAGTAGGTTCATCTTAGACCAAATCCCCTCCAATCACAAAATCCACAAGTTTCAGAGAAAAGAAACACCAATAATGGAAATGGCTATACAAAAATCAGAGCTGGAAGTGATAATAAAAATGTATAGATTGATTAGTGGGCTTAAGTTTCCATTAATGATGAGTGTGGCAACCACCAAAATGAACTGACAACAAATCCATCTCAATCTCATGTGGATAGTACTTTGAAATCATTTTGAATTAATTTGAGCATCTGACTTGGGATATGGAGGATTTTATCCCATTTTACTAAATTTGGAGTAAAAGCTTCAAGATTTTCTAAGGCATTGGAAAATTTATGTCCGCTCCTATAGACATGATTCACACTGCAATTCCCAAGGGAAATCATGAGATTGCAAGTTGAGGACACGGGGTCTTGAAGAGTCCAGTAGGGAGAGGAAAGACTAGTCAACATAAGAACCATGTTTTGTTCAGAGTCCCCTTCAATGATTAAGTTAGAGATCCTAAATTGCATGGATATGTTGATTCCATGGAAAGCCATGACCACCTTAGCAAAACTAGGAGATTGAACCCCCAAGTTAACCGCATAAGCTAGAACTAACTTCCCCTTGTGGTAATGAATGATCCCACCCCGACCTACATGCCTTGGGTTGGATTTGGTCGAGCCATCAAAATTGAGCTTCAACTAGCCAAGTTCAGGGGGACCATTATTTACCATTTGTTTGTTAACATGAAGAAAATGATAAAAAGGCGATCATGGCTGTGAGTGGGAATTCCTACTATGAGGGGGTTTTTGAAATTTTTGGAGAAGATGGAAAGGGAGATGATGATGATGATGGTGATGATGGAACTGTGCTTGTTGGTGCTCATGCTTGGTCATGCGCTTTTCTTTTTTTTTGGCTTGGGAGCTTGGTGCTATTTCGGTTGCTTCTATGAATTTTTTTGCTCACCTTGGTTTTTTTTTACTTAGACCGGGAACGCTGCCTATATCTACTCAGGGAGGTTTTGGGTTTCTTGGAGGTTAGGTATGTTGTGACACTAACCTCCCTATCTTCTTTCTCTATCAATGATGGTTTTTCACTACTATTCTATTGTGCATGTCGCCTCCCTTATTGTCATTTCTACTAGGTTTATGGGTTCAAATGATTTCACTCTTCTTTCCCTCCTTATGCCCCTATTCATTTTTAGTGATTGTGGCTCTCTCTTGTTCCAGATTTGTGGCCTTGTGACTACCATGATTGTCTTGTTTGTATCCTACTCAAGACTAGTCTTTCAATATGACCCATCTATGGTTTTGTTTGTTGTTACATTCCTTGCTATGGATGGGTTGCTTCTTCTTGTGCTAGAGGACCCTCCTTTGGGTTGGCGGGGGTTTTTGTCTCTTTATCTTCGAAGTTGGCTCGACTTTTAGTTGGAGGGTGTTCTTTTTCTTGGTGGGGTAGCTGTCATGGTTTTCCCCTTCCTACACTTGGATGGAGCTGTCCTCTATCCTTGGAAGTTGAAACCCTTGTTGTTGGATTCATGGCTAGGACTCTTCTCTAGAGTTTTTGGTTGGGCTTTAGATCTTACAAATTTCCAGTGCCTTTTCTTTGTTGAGTGGCTAGAGATTTTTCACATACCTTCATTGGCCTCTAAAGTCTACTTTTCTCTATGGCGTAATCCCTATTGTAGTTTATGTGGGGGATGTCTTTCCTTCTCTTCATTTCTCCCTTTCTCCAATGGGGTTTTCCCTCAGTTGGAGGTGCTATATAGTTGCTGGTGCTTTGGAAGTTTTTTCTTTCACTGTCATTGTGATGACAGCTAGTTATTTGTCTAATTTCCTTTGGTGGTGGAAGGGGTTTTCCCCTACTTCTGTTGTCCTCAAGCATGGTTTTCTTATGGGGATTTGCAACGTTCTATAGGGATTTTTATTCCTCTTAAAGTCCCAGTGTCTTTGGTCATCTGTTGTTACCCTGAGTGGTTGTGAGAAAGGTCTCACTAGAGCATTCTTTTCTCTTGAGAGGTGGGGTATTGTCATTTGGGTGTAGTATACTCATTTCATTTCTTTTGGTCCCCTACTGCAAATTTTTTTGTTAGGGGTTGGCTTGCTAACTGCATTGAAAATCTATTTTTTGACTACCCCTGTGGGTTTGGGATTAATGGGCATTATTTTGGCCCATTATGCTATTCATTGAAGAATCATCAGAGGATTTGGAGATTTTTTGGATGTTTTGGGTGGTTATCTTCCCTCTTGTTGACCTTCTCCTTTGTAACTCCTATTGAGGTGGTGGTATTGGGGTTTTTTGATAAGGTGGGTGTGTTTGGGGAAAGGGATCTCCTGTTCCCTTTGGTCTATTTTATGTTTCATGGAAAAAAATCTCATGTTGTTGTATGTTGATTGCAGACCTTAGTTAATCATTGTAAGTGGTTGGTTGGCACTGGTTCTTTCCCTACTATAGGGTGTTCTCTAGTTTGGTCTCCTAGGTTTAAAGTGGGGTTTTCCTTCCTAGTTGTGTTCTGAGCTAGTGTTTTATTGCTACAATTCATTTTCTTTGTAGTTGTTTTGTGATTGATTCCTTGCTCTGGTCAAAATATTTGGTTGTTAATGGTCCTATCCTACCTCACTCCTTGTGACTCTTGCTTTTAGAGGTCTCTTTTTGGGAACGTCCTCTCTTCTACCTCGATGGCTACTTTGTAATGGGTACTGGCCCTTCCAATTTTAATCTAATCAAAACTACTAAATATATGTCTCTTGTCATTGTGCAAAAAATTATCTTCACAATAGCATACCCTATCACGTTTTCACCATGTTTTTCCTTTTGAGACCACAGTCCCTCCTTACAAAATCCCTACCATCTATCTTCATGGGTAATGAGGACTACCACTACTCACATAGAAAGCTCATTCACCATCATTTTACCTCCATTATGTATTTTAAATCTATGAAACATATGATCTTCTTCCTTTTTCTAGGTATATGCATCTATAGATGCTAGCCTATATAAATGAGGAAATAAATTATCACTTGCAACAAGAATTGGACCATAAGAGTCATCTTAGATCACTTGTTCTTCAGCTAGATATGATACACCTCTTAGTGTTGTTCTCTTTGATGTATCACAAACCTTAAGGCACTTATCTCTAAACTACATTCAACCTATTATTTCTATGCACTGCTAAAACACAGGAAAATGGGGGAATAGATGAATGTATTCACACCCACTTTCAAAGGGGCTCCACTCAAGGATAACCCTAGAAACTTCAATGCAAAAGAGATTGAAATCTAGAAATAGGGCTATCCTAGGGATTGAATGATAGCTAATGAGGGGTTCACCACCAAGTATAAACTTGGAAAAGACAATATGATGGAAACCACAATGTGAAATTAAGATGAATGCACAATGACCTAGAAGATGTTTTAAAACACAATGTGATATGCAAACTAAATCTAAATGACCTAGGAAAGTGAACAAAATGCAGTAAAAAGATATAATACTGGAAGTGTGCACCTAGAAATACTGAAGAAGGAAGAATGGAGGTCTGGATCACTAAAAAATTTGTTGTTGAAGATGACTCAAACTCATATGCTAGGCTAGGTGAATCAATCCAACTTTCAAGAAAATGTACAGGTTTCAGCCAAAAGGGTATCCAAATCTACAAAAATCTTGTTCAAGCCTATACAGTGGGACTCATGCGCCAATAGTCATGAATTAGTTCACTTCTAATTTTCTAGAAATTCTGAAGTGGATTTTGTGCCTCTTGGTCTGCTCTGCTCTTTTTGACTAGTTTCTGGATCCAAAACTTGTAGGTCTCCTCCAAGCTTCCCCAAGGCTTGATAACAACTCTAACAACTTTGAATATTTTACCACTTTTCTCCACCTTTGCTTCTTAGTAAATCTGCAACCTAACCTTGCAAATCACACACAAGAAGAGGGGGAAAATGTTGCGAGGATTAGTGAATAGGGGTTTGCCTTGTTCAAACCCCTTGTTGGTAATTAAACCTTGAAATAGAATGAAATATGGAAAGAGAATGATGAATGAACAAAATATTATGTTGCAACTCACCAAACCCTAGTAATAAGGTGTTACAAACATGTAAGTGATGGCTCTAATGGATGTGGTTCTTGACTCTTGCTTGATTTTTTTAGATCTTGTATGAAGCACTTGATTGAATCACAAAACTCTACACCACAATTGTTAGCTCTAAAACAACATGATGCAAGCAATCTTTGACATGATAGATGACACTTGAAGAATTCTCTATAATGCTTGATAATATTCCCTTGAAATTCCTTGAATGCTCTTGTGAACTCAATTGAATGCTAGGTGTTGAATATGAGTGAAAGAAGGTTCCTTGTATTTATACTTAATTATGCAAGAATTTCCAAAATTATAACACTATAAGCCGACATCAAATCTAGGAGAATAAAATCTCGCCAGAGATTTGATTTAAATTTGAATTTTGGTCACATGAGACTCATTCGCCCAAGGTGGCGAATAAGTCCCATCACACATAATGTATGAGACCAAAAATCAAAAGTGTCTAGAAATGTGTGAAGCCTGCATCAAGGCCAAAAAGACCTAGGTGGGACTCATTTTCCCAAAAAGACCTACAAATCAAAAGTGTCTAGAAATGTGTGAAGCCTACATCGAGGCCAAAAAGACCTAGGTGGTGAATGTGTCCTAGACACTAAATCTGGGCCACACAAGCAAGGAACACCTGAATTATGATTGGTTACTAATTGGTGTTGGGATTATCCTCGAAAAGATGCAATAAGTGAGGCTTGTGAATGCAAAATAGGGCCAATTAAAGCATAAGAAAGCCCAATTATTAATGACAAGCCTAGAGGGATGTTAAAGTGTGTTGCAACACTTTACAACACTTTAAATAAGGCAATATTATTGTTGATTATGATTAAAATTATGTTTATTATGCTTAGTGAATTGATAAAACCCTAGAAAGGTGTTAAAGTGTGTTACAACACTTCACAACACTTTTGCAAGGCACCATTAAAATCCATTAGTTCACAAGGGTCCAAGAATTAATGTGAATGTGTTATCGACATTCCAACACTAAATCAATGAGACATTAAGCCAAGATCATGAGGAGGGTCTAAAAAAGTCAGAAAAAGTAGAAGGGTTACTTTTTTGGTGACTCTAACTGCTATATTGCCTGAACACTAGGTAACAATTTGACACCAGATGTAGTTTATGCACTTTCCATGATCCTAATGTCATTTTAATTAGCTTCCAAAACAAAAATTTCAACCATCAGTAGAATACCTATTGCAGGTTCTAATGTTTTATTCTTTGTGTTTTGTTGTCTTATCATAACCTTTTTCATGCATTAATTGTCCCTTTGGTTAATGATTGTACAGTCCTCTACCAACCTTTCACATTAAGACTATCCTCTTACCACCACTTTGAACTATCACGTACTATCAAGTTGAATGCCTTGTGACAATGAGATTTCCATCTCTATCATGCTCCCTTGCCTCCTAGATATTTTTTTTATTTTTGATTTTAGTAATAGAATTCAATGCAGTCTGCTACAATCTTGTGTTCTAAGTTGGTTAGTAGCACTAGACAAAGGAAGAAGATCATATGCTTCATATATTTAAAAGACACAGTGAAGGTAAAATGACAGTGAATGAGCTGTCTATGTTAGCAGTGATAGTCCTCAAGTCCCATGAAGTTGGATGGCAGGGATTTTTTAAGGAGGGATTGTGGTCTCAAAAGGACAAGCATGGTGAAAATGTGATAGTGTTCTGCTACTATGAAGATGATTTTTTGCATAGTGACAAGAGACATAAGTTTATTATTTTTTATTAGATTAAAATTGGAAGGGCTAGTACCCATTACAAAGCAACCACCAAGGAATAATATATAGGAGGTTCCCAAAAATAGACCTCTAAAAGAAAGACTCACGAGGAGTGAGGTAGGATAAGACATTAACAACCAAATCTTTTGATTGTAGCTAGGAATCGGTTATAGAAAAACTATAGAGAAAAGAAACTGCAGCAACAAAACACTAGCTCAGAACACAGCTAGGAAGGAAACCCCCAATTTAAACCTAGGAGACCAGACCAGAGAACACCACCCTACACCAAGGGAAAAAACAACACCAACCAACCACTTAAAATGCTTAACCAAGGCCTAGAATCAACATGAAACAACATGAGAGTTTCTATCACCGAATATAAAATAGACCAAATGGAATAAGAGATCCCTTTCCCCAAACACACCCACCTTGTCAAAAAATCCAAGCACCACCACCTCAATAGGAGTTGTAAAGGAGAAGGCCATTAAGAGGGAAGAGAAGCACCCAAAACATCCACAAAAGCTCTAACTCCTTTGACCATTCTCCACTAAGTAGCAAAATGGGCCACAACAATCCCCATCAATCCTAAACCCATAGGGGTAGACAAAAAATAGATTTTCAATAGAGTTAGCAAGCCAACCCCCAACAAAAAATTTTGTAGTAGGGGACTAGAAGAAATGAAATAAGTCTGCTAAACCCAAGCAAAAATACCCCACCTCCCAAGAGTAAAGAACGCTCTAGTGAGACCTTTCTCACAACCACTCAAGGGAACAATAGACAACCTAAGACATTGGGCCTTCAAGAAGAATAAAAATCTCTACAAAACATTACAAATCCCCACAAGAAAACCATGCTTCTGGACAATAGAAACAAGGGAAAACCCCTTCCACCACCAAAGGAAATTAGACAAATAGCCAACTGTCATCATAATGACTTTGAAAGAGGAAACTTCCAAAGCACCTGGAACCACATAGCACCTCCAACTGAGCCCAAACCCATAGCAAAAAGGGAGAACTGAAGAGGAGGAAAGACATCCCCCAAAAAAACTGGAATAGGGATTACACCATAGAGAAAAGTAGAATTGAGAGGCCAATGAAGGCATCCCAACAAGCTCCAACTACTCAGCAAAGAAAAAGTGGCAACATAATATCTAAATCCCAACCAGAAACCTGAGAGAAAACTCCAAGCCCCAAATCCAACAACAAGGATTTTGTAATGTCTAACATCTTATAGTTAAAGGACAGATAGTTATTTTTCCAACTTCAGCTAAAAGGAAACTAAATAACTAACAATCTAGGGTTTCTAAATAAAGATAGTGAATTGAAAAGAGATTATCTGCTAGGGAATAATTAATTAACTCACATCTTTCATTATCTGATAAAGAACTAGGGTTTCCAATTTAATCAAAATAAACAACTAACTTCTGAGTTTACAGATTTCAGCTGAAATGAAACTTTTAACTATTTTCCAAAGAATCACAATGAAATAACTGTCATTTTGGGGTTTTCTTTTTAAAACACAAAATTACTTTAGTATTCTAAAATTAACTTCAAGAATTCAACATTTCAACTGAAAGAAACAACTAGCTAATGTAAGACAACATTTGCAGATTTATCATTTATTGTAAATGAATAACAATTACTGCATAATTGAAAATAAACTTTAAATTGACAATGTAAATACCTGGAGATAAGTACGAGGAAATTTTAGATATTGACACCATCTTCAAGTTGAAACTCTTGAGTTACTTTATCAATGGAGGGAAAAGGGATTATCATCAAGGGCTTTACTACCCAACCAGACCTACTGGTCTCCCGTGTTCTTTGACTGAAGAAACTTGACCCTTCTCGAGATCAATTAACAAGGATCAAATGTCATCATGTCTTTGAGCCTGGTGTCCATGATTCCTATACTGCTAGTTGATATATCCTCTGTAGGTTTCCCCTAACCAGAAGGATCCTTCTAACTAGATTATATCTGTAACATCAATGCTGACTTTGCCTAATTGGCATCTACCTTGGCCAAGGATTTTCAATGTTTTGGCACCACTGTGTCGATATTTCTAGCACCATTGTGTCGATATCTCTAGCACCATTGTGTCGATATCTCTGGCTCTACCGAGCCATCATCTCTGGAACTACTGTGTTGTCAGCAACCACCCTTGCTCGACATGACAACCTCTAGATTAAGTTTCTTATTTCTTCTTTCTTGCAACATTGTTGAATTATCAATCTTCTCTTGGGTTCATAACCTTAGGGTTTATTGTTTTGTATTTTGATTTGGATCTTTTCCTTAGGTAGTTTAGTAATTATCCTTATAGAAGGAGAGAGAGATAGAATGCTGATTGATTATAGTTTCCTTCCAACTGTTATCATTTAAAGAATTGATTCAAGGTCACAGTATAAATAGAAAGATACTTAAACCAGATAGAAATTTGAGTAAGACTGAGATGTTATAACATAGGAGTTCACCAAGATGACTTAACTAATCATAGTTTTAGGTGACAGAGGTAGAACTTGGCACAAGAAAACAAGGGCACCTGTCGAAAAAGTTCAAAAGGAGTGATGAAGACCCATCCCGAAAATATTTCAGTAACAAGGTGTGAAGATTCAATGAGTCTAATTCAATGCAGGGTATCATCATCAACTACTCCTTTCCCAACTTTTGATTCAGGTTAGAAGATGAGGTTACAAGATCCAGAAAGACTAAATCAAATATTAAGTTTCAAGGGAAGATTAAAGAGACTATAACTGTGGAGGAGAATCCATTAGAGAATTGGCTAGAAATAAAAGAAAATGATGATTGCAGAATGCCATAGATAGAGTCTCAACCCAGATTCAGGGAAAGATAAAAGATTCATCGCACAATTACAAAGTCCTACTTTCAAAAGAAAATAGAGATATTTACTACCAAATCAATAGAAGAAAATAAATCTATACTAAATCCTAAACACACAGAAATATGACTCCTCCTAATTCGAATCATTTAGATAAAGGAAATTCTTAACTCTATTTGTTAGTAAATTTTAATAGACACTCATGATAATGTTATTGAGCAGTTTTCAACAAAAATATCAGGTATAAGGTCGATAACTTGCCTGGTTAATGTCTAAAACTTGCAACGTAGAGAGCCCTTCTCTTCAATCGACTATTTGAGGACCTCCTATGACTTAACCAAGAATTGCAAAAGTTGTTGCTCCTCCACAAAAATTTGAATTCCAACTCTCACAGAGCTCAACACTATAGATGGATCTGTACTAAGAAAAAATACTCTTTGCCGCAGATGGATTTGAAAGCTTGATTGTGGGAATAGCTTAAGATGGAAAACTCCTTCAAATGCATCAGATAGATGAATAAAAAGAACCCTAGCTATGGTGGAAAAATTTCCCTGAAACTTTGACAGAGTTTTTCCCAAGCTTTTTCTTGTGATCTTGAAAAGAGAATGAAAAGATGAATGAATGAGGATGATTTCTCGATAGCGAGAGAGAGAATTTCCTTTGAGATTGCCCTCTCAAATTCCATCCGGAATCCCCTATTCCTTCTTGCATTCCATGCATTTCAAGATGGAGTGGTGGAATGCTCTACCTCCATGGGTCGTTGGCCATCTCCTGCACAAATTCGATAATGAATAATACATTTTTTTGTTTTAATATATATATATATAGGTCTATTATTATTATAATTCAAACTTTAATATCCAACATTTATAATTATATTGTTATATTTAAAATACCCTTAATAAGTGTTTTTATATTTTAATATTTAATTTATTTTCTTTTATTAATAATAAAGTATTTCTTGTATATATATATAATTGAAATTTCTTTTATAAGTATCTTATATTTAATTTTCAGCTTAATAAACAAATTTATATTATTCCTATTATTTTGACATTATAATTAATATACTTAAATCATAGCCAAGGGTATGTCCTTGCATGCCATAAACTACCCAGAGTTCGATGACAATTTGATCCTTGTCAACTAAGTCCTCTCCCTGATGATAGCCCCTTTTCCCTGCATGCAATGTCAATCCTGTAACCACTTGATACAGGAAACTAGAGTTAGGCCATTCTTTACACATAAATTCATATTACATATAATAGAAAAATCATTATCATCAAATACTTCCACATATTAAAATAATCATTCACATTCGTACTTTCAGTTGCAACAATAAAACAATTATTTAATCCATTATTTCATGTTCACATGAAAGGCGGTTATTTACAACTACCTTTACGACCAAGGTTCCATTATCAATAACATATTAAGTCATAGGGGATGTAACATACTCCTCCCTTTATGAATAATCATCCTCGATGATGGTTTATTCTAGATTTTAAACATGAACATAAGCATAAACATAAATATAATGTTATGAATTATTCATCAAAAGATAGGAAAATTCTGAGGGATTTCTTCATAATCCTCCCCAAGTGGCATTTCTTCAGAGTATTGGTCCCATTGGACCTTGCATTGTATATCCTCACGGTTGCATAAGCGCATCCTGCACACCTTGGGTACTCTATGCGGTTCGACTATGATCACCCTTGGACCGTACACCTAATGTTTCAATTGGAGTAAGCTAGTACTCTACTTGACGATTGTCTACAACTACATGGATTCTCTATTGAAAAGCTATCTCTTGGGATGGTAATGGCTTTTGTTGTGGCTGCCTTTATCAATTCTTGTTAAGGAAATGATTTACATAATGCTCCCCTCCACAAATAAAACATCCTCCAAGTGGTCCTTTCTTCTCTCGAACCTTGCTTGCATTGCTTTCATCTTGATTATTCTTGTTTTCCTTCTTAAAATTCTTGTGTGACTAATCCCACTTGTCCTTGTTACATTTCCTGTCCTTGAAAGAGTCATCTTTCTTCAACCTTTGTTCTTGTCAAACTGTGTTTTCTTAGGCCTTGTCCATTGTTCAAGGAGCTAGTACATCTATAAGACCTCCTAATCGATTATTCAGTCCCATTATGAACTTCTGAACTCAAAATTTTTCATCTTGCTGGTACTGAGGAACATACTTAAGCAATCGAGTAAATGTCTCCCAATATTCATTGACTTATAGAGGTCCTTGCCTCAGATTTTCAAAATCTAATAGCTTGTGGTCATAGTACATTTGTGGAAGCCACCTTTGACGAAATAACCACACAAATTGCTCCCATGATACCTCAGCTGCTACCATTCCCAATTTTGTTCTTTTGTTCTCCCACTAGGTGGGAGCTTCTCCTGCCAACTGATAGGCTGCCCATGTTGCCTTCGAATTATCAGAATAATACCTTAGCTCAAAGTATTTTTCCATTTTTTTCAACCATGCCTCTATGGAATCACCCAAAATGGAGCTCTCAAACTTAGGGGGTTTAATCTTCTTCATATCCTTGGCCAATTCATTAGCTAATCAACTCCTTTTATTACTCAAGCTTATGGTTTTAGAACTTTCTTCATGCTAGTCACTACGACTCTCAAACCTTTCCTCATGCATATCAGTCTGTCCGTTCACTTTCCTTTCCAAATTTAGCAATTGATTTTGAGTGTCATT
Source organism: Sequoia sempervirens (assembly GCA_007258455.2). Classification (NCBI taxonomy): domain Eukaryota; kingdom Viridiplantae; phylum Streptophyta; class Pinopsida; order Cupressales; family Cupressaceae; genus Sequoia; species Sequoia sempervirens. Next base: position 201,029,081 of record VDFB02000003.1, read on the forward strand.
CATTAAATTAAGGAGTTGATATAGTTTGGCCATAAGGTTACTATAGTCTCGATCTCCTCTGAACCCATTTCTAGAATTCTCCATTTCGACGAGGTTCCTAGATTTAGGTATTACTTATTAGTCTATGCTGGTTTAATACAAGGTTCAACACTATATACTATCAGCTAATTATAGATTCCATTTATTAGTGATTACCAAAATACCTATCACTCCCTGTGATAGATTCAATTACATAAGGATTATAAATAACTATCACTCCCTGTGATAGATTTTATTACAAAATGAATAGCTATCAATCTCTATGATAGATCTAGTTACAAAAGGAACAACCATCACTCCCCTTGATAGATTTAGTTGAAAAATGTTTATGAATAGCTATCACTCTATGTGATATGTTTTCGTTACAAATAGTTTAAGTTTCCATATCTAGAGGTTGGTTTCCATTTTCAAAAGATTTAGGCAGCTTAATTCCAATTTCATTTTAGGTTCACATGACGAGCTTGAGGTTCAGTGTCAAACTCGGTAGCTCTAATACCATGTGTAACGTCTAACATCTTACAGTTAAAGGAAAAATGGTTATTTTTCCAACTTCAGGTGAAATGCTACTAAATAACTAACAATCTAGGGTTTCCAAATAAAGATAGTGAACTAAAAAGAGATTATCTACTAGTGTATAATTAACTAACTCACATCTTTCATTATCTGATAACGAACTAGGGTTTCCAATTTAATCAAAATAAACAACTAACTTCTGAGTTTATAGATTTCAGCTGAAATAAAACTTTTAATTGTTTTCCAAAGAATCACAATGAAGTAACTGTCATTCTAGGTTTTTCTTTTTAAAACACAAAATTACTTTAGTATTCTAAAATTAACTTCAAGAATTCGACATTTCAACTAAAAGAAACAACTCGCTAATCTAAGAAAACATTTGCAAATTTTTCATTTATCATAAATGAATAACAATTACTGTATAATTGAAAATAAACTTTAAATTGACAATGCAAATACCTAGAGATAAGTACGAAGAAGCTCGATCCTTCTTGAGGTCAATTAATAAGGATCAAATGTCATCATGTCTTTGAGCCTAGTGTCCATGATTCCTATACTGTTGGTCGAACCTTCTTCTGTAGGTTCCCCCTAGCCGAAAGGATTTTTCTAACCAAAGTATATCTGGAACATGAAAGTTGACTTTTCCTAACTGACATCTATCTTGGCCAAGGATTTTCAATGTTCTAGCACCACTATGCCAATATTTCTAGCACCACTATGCTGATATTTCTGGCTCTACTGAGTTGCCATCTTTGGCACTACTGTGCCGTCAGCAACCACCCTTGCTCGACATGACAACCTCTAGATTAAGTTTCTTATTTCTTATTTCTTGCAACATTATTGAATTATCAATCTTCTCTTGGGTTCATAACCTTAGGGTTTATTGTTTTATATTTTGATTTGGATCTTTTCCTTAGGTAGTTTAATAATTATCCTTATAGAAGGAGAGAGAGATAGAATGTTGATTGATTATAGTTTCCTTCCAACTCTTATCATTTAAAGAATTGATTCAAGGTCACAGTATAAAAGGAAAGATACTTAAACCAGATAGAACTTTGAGTAAGACTGAGAGGTTATAACACAGAAGTTCACCAAGATGACTTAACTAATCACAACTTCAGGTGATAGAGGTAGAACTTTGCAGAAGAAAACAAGAGCACCTATCGAAAAGGTTCAGAAGGTGTGATGAAGACCCATCTCGGAAATATTTCAGTAATAAGGTGTGAAGATTCAATGAGTCTAATTCGCTGCAGGGTATGATCATCAATTACTCTTTTCACAACTTCTGATTCAAATTAGAAGGCGAGGTTACAAGATCCAGAAAGATTAAATCAGAGATTAAGTTTCAAGGGAAGACTAAAGAGACTGTAACGGTGGAGGAGAATCCATTTAGAGAATCGGCTAGAAATAAAAGAAGAAAATGATGATTGCAGAATGCCACAGACAAAGTCTCAACCCAGATTCAGGGTAAGATAAAAGGTTCATCGCACAATTACAGAGCCCTACTTTCAATAGAAAATAGAGATATTTACTACCAAATCAATAGAAGAAAAAAAATCTATACTGAATCCTGAACAGATAGAAATATGACTCCTCCTAATTTGTCTCATTCGATAAAGGACGTTCTTAACTCTATCTGTTAGGAAATTTTAATAGAAACTCATGATAATATTATTGAACAGTTTTCAATGGCAATATCAGGTATAAGGTTTATAACGTGCCTGGTTAATGTCTGAAACTCGCAACGTCGAGAGCCCTTCTCTTCAATCGACTATTTGAGGACCTCCTATGACTTGCCCAAGAATTGCAAAAGTTGTTGCTCCTCCACAAAAAGTCGAATTCCAACTCTCACAGAGCTCGACACTATAGACGGATCTGCACTAAGACAAAATACTCTTTGCCACATATGGATTTGAAAGCTTGACTGCGGGAATAGCTTAAGCTGGAAAACTCCTTCAAATGCATCAGATAGATGAATAAAAGAACCCTAGCTATGGTGGAAAAATCTCCCTAAAACTTCGACAGAGTTTTTCCCAAGCTTTTTCTTACGATCCTGGAAAGAGAATGAAAAGATGAATGAATGAGGATGATTTCTCGATAGCGAGAGAGAGACCGTCCTTTAAGATTTCCCTCTCGAATTCCATCCGGAATCCCCTATGCCTTCTTGCATTCCATGCGTTTCAAGATGGATTGGCGGAATGCTCTGCCTCCATGGGTCATCGGCCATCTCCCGCACGAATTTGACAATTAATAATACGTTCTTTTGTTTTTATATATATATATATATATATATAGGTCTATTATTATTATAATTCAAACATTAATATCCAACATTTATAATTATATTATTATATTTAAAATACACTTAATAAGTGTTTTTATATTTTAATATTTAAATTCTTTTCTTTTATAAATAATAAAGTATTTCTTGTATATATATAATTGAAATTTCTTTGATAAGTATCTTATATTTAATTTCTAGCTTAATAATCAAATTTATATTATTCCTATTAGTTCGACTTAATAATTAATATACTTAAATCATGGACAAGGGTATGTCGTTGCATGCCATAAACTACCCAGAGTTCGATGACAATTTGATCCTTGTCAACTAAGTCCTTTCCCTGATGATAGCCTCTTTTCTCCCTGCGTGCGATGTCAATCCTGCAACCACTTGACACAGGAAACTAGAGTTAGGCCATTCTTTATGCATAAATTCATATTACATATAATAGCCACATCATTATCATCAAATACTTCCGCATATTAAAATAATCATTCACATTCGTATTTTCAGTTGCAAAAATAAAACAATTATTTAATCCATTATTTCGTGTTCACATGAAAGACAGTTATTTACAACTACCTTTACAACCAAGGTTCCATTATCAATAACATATTAAGTCATAGGGGATGTAACAGATTTCAGCTTCCAAGTACAGAGGAACAACTCCAGCCAAGCGTAGGAAGGGGGAAATCGTGACATCTACCCCACCAAGCAAAAGCACGCCCTCCAACTGAAAGCCGAGCCAACCACCAAGATAAAGAGACAAAAGCCCAGGCTAACCTAAAGGAGGGTCCTCTGGCATAGGAAGAAGCAACCCGTCCACAGCAAGGAACAGAACAACAATCCAACCCATAGATGGGTTGTACTGAAAGACCAGTCTTGAGCAGGGGACTAACAGGACAATCACGACAGTTGCAAGGCGATGGATCTGGTGCAAGAGAGAGCCACAATCACCAAAAACGAGCAGGGGCATAAGGAGGGAAAGAAGAATGAAACAATCTAAACCCATACACCTAGTAGAAACAATAGCAAGGGAGGCGACATCTGCAACAGGTGAGGAAACCAACCCCATAACCAACCAAATAGCCCCCAAACCACCATCAGACCCGACAAAGAGCAGGGTCCACACCACAAAATGCGAATCCAAATCCTCCACAGAGCAGTAGCGCAAACCCTCATAGGCAGAGAAAGAAGATAGAGAGGTTAGCATCACAGCAGACCTAACCTCCAAGAAACCCAAAACCTCCCTGACAAGACACAGGCAGCACTCCCGGTTTGAGTCAAGAAAAACAAGCTTAGCAAAAAATTGTACAGAAGCAGCCGAAACAGCACTAGGCTCCCATGCCGGATAAAGTAGAGCGCGTGACCAAGCATGAGCACCAGCAAGCACGGTTCCATCGTCGCCATCATCATCATCTCCCTCGCCATCTTCTCCAGAAATTTAAACCCCGCTCCCCCTCCCCCTGCTCCCCCAATAGTAAGAGTTCCCGCTCGTAGCCATGATCCCCTTTTTATGACATAGGTTTAGTAGTTGACGTGAAGAAAATGATAAAATCTCATGGAATGTGATTATTGCAATGTATAGAAGACTTAAGCATGCTTGAAAATATGAATCTATACTAGTTTTAAGATTCTTTTGTTGCATATGGTAAGATGGCATAAATAAATATATCTGATAGAAGTCTTTGAAGGCTAATGTGGGTTTTGGGACCCATACGGTTTCGTCCAAAAGTGTTTTTCACGAGAAACCGTTTTGAGTGAAATTCTTCAACCTATTTTTTATGTGTATATTTTGGTCAAAAAATATTCGGTTGAATAGTTTCACTTAAAACATACTCAATTAAATGTGTTATGTCATGCACACTTCAGATCAGAGCACCAGGTTTTGGCTGAAATCTATTCAGTCCAATATGTTCACTCAAAATACTTTCAGTAGAAACTATTTTATTGGTTAAAAGTGTGACACAAGTTTATGCTTTTACCCACCTATAATTTATAGATATTTATATATTTTTAGAATTTACGCACATCTTAAAAATCAATAGTTTTATCATTTTCAAATTAATTCAGTTGCTATAAGATTAAATTAAAACGTTGATCTCAGTCTTCTGCTTAAAATCACCCCATCACAAATTAAAACAAATTCTATTACAAAATAAACTTTTTTTTAATTTATTTTTATTGAAATATGATTAAAAAGATTATGCAAACGACAGAGCTTCAAAAAGCAGTGTAAGACTAACAGACACAATTGAACAGACATGGACTACTGCTACACATTCTTAGAGTCACTCACAGTATAAAAATGGCGGCAACAACAATAACATTTATTCAAATCTGAAATCAAGCTAATAGCTGCAAAACAAACAAGAACACAGCTTAACAGAAATCATAGTTACGAACCTACAGACACAGTTGCAGGCAGCCATAGCAAGCTGAGCATTTCACCCATAAATAACTGACACTTAGAACTACATGCTACACTAGCGTTAGCACGGACTAGTTTGACGTGGACTTTTTGTCGCAGGTATAGAACAAGCAGACAACCTGGGCGATTGTTAACAACAAAAGCACCACTGCAGATAAAGCTCCTATAACCAGCCACGGTTTTGAACAGTTCCTTGTCAGAAATTCAGCCAAAAGAACTCTCCATATGCTGCTATAATGCTTGTTTGCTTCTTCCATGGCCTTGTCTACGGGTTCAAATGTATTTTCCCACGTTGATTTACTCATAGAATTCCACATCTGGGCCACCTCTTCATCACTACCCATTTTACTAATAAGAATGCCACATCTCCTGAGCAAAGCAACATCCCTCTTCGTCTCAATCAAATGGTCCATTAAATACGTGTAGCGCGTGAGGGGCTTTTGCTCAGTCTCTAGGTTGAGTTCTAATGCAACTAAGTTTCTCAAGACAACCTCTGTAGAATCATCCATTCGGATTATAGGTAAGAACAAAGTGGAGGTTCTTCTCTCAAATCTTATTTCCTCCAGCACTCCTGAATCATACGGTGCAAATTTTATCCCCGCTTCACTCAATTCTGTAGCATATGGAAGGTTTCCAGCCGTTGGAGCAGATGTTATCGTCTTTATACTGCCACTTCCGTTTGCTTCGGAAAGGCTCTCCTTGAAACGGGAAAGTACATTTCTGTACTTTCCGCTTGATTCGGAAAGGCTCTCCTTGAAACGAGAAAGTACAATTTCATACCTTCCGCTTGCTTCGGAAAGGCTCTCCTTAATACGGGAAAGTACACTTTCTGATGCTTTATTCTGAGGTTCACCTGAAGAGGCAGTAACACAACTATAGAGGTAGTCGAGTACATGACTTTTGGTCTCCACGTCATCTGCCACTGGAAGATCAGCCTACATAATCAGGGATTCAACTTTTAGAAGAGTAAAAAGACAATTTATCCTCAAGAATTAAAATGAAATAGTGATGATTTCATAATTTCAAAGATAACCGCGTACATTTCCTCCATAATGCTGAGATATCTCTATTTCTTCAATTCCTCCATTATGCTGAGATATCTCATCAATTTCCTCGATCTCACATGCGTTCAGACATAGGAACAAAGATAGATTTGATGCGTGTTATGTCCTCATCTCTCCCTAACAGTTGTAAAGTTGAAGTAGTCAGAAATATTTAAAAATGTGTCTTTCTTGTTTTTTATTTTTTTGTTTTTTTAAGTCTTTTCTACCGTAAGAAGTTTTCTTTTGACCCGCTGGATATTGGTAATTATTTGTTCTAAAAGAGAAGGAAAAATAAATATTGGAAAGTGATCTAGCAAGTGCACTTTGGTGGAGATGGATATATTGATGATTGTAGTTCTTGAGTTTGACTTTATTTTTTAGCAGGTAGTAGGATAATGCATGAGGTTCGTTATAAGGTTGTTAAGTGAGTAATTTTTGTATAATCTATGTTTCTATATATAATTGGTCACGTTGAAATATGAAATATTAGATCTTTGAAATTAGAAATATATAACTTGCACTACTTATATAAATGTGGTTCAATTAATGGATTCCATTAGATCTTTGTTTACTAGACAATATTTTTTCTTTTGCATTATTGTAATACAAGGTCATTATATGGATGAATTAAGTGAATAAGATAAAATTTGTCTATGCACAAATTATGTTTGCTCTAATAGACTATTGTATGTCAATACTAAACTAATATTATAGAACATTATGCATACCACCCATGGATATGCTCACTCAAATGTATTCCTTCAACGCTCCCAGTGGTGTCATCAAATACATGGTTGTAGTTTCATAGTTTTCATTTACTTGCCTTTGTGCTTTAGGTTTTCATTGATGAATATAAATTAGAAATAGATTTGATGATGACCATCATTTCTATCAACATCAACTATTGATGCCTAAAGTTAGCTATAATTTGAAATTTTATTTCTTCCTCTCTAGTCCCCCCACGGACACGTGGCATCTTTAAATTGTTGGTATGAAATGGTTAATCAAAAAACAATCTTTTTTCTTTATATCTATCTCTCTTTCCCTATTCCTCTCTATCAATCATAGATTTTTTAGTGGTGAAAGTTTTCCAATTGGTGAATAGTTCATATTACCAAATTTGATTTTGGTAAATATAATGGAAATTGTTAAGGGTCCAAATCACATGGATTTTTCAATTAGTTGCATGTTAAATCTCTACTAGTTTATTTATGAGGAATTTATAAGCAATATTTTTGTCATTGTAAACTACATGCTTATAATGAAGGCTTATTGACATATTTGTTAATAGCATTAAAATGCCACCATTTATTAGGACCAATTTTTCCAATGCCATTATAATGTCATCCTACTTATATGAAGATAATCACCCTAAAAACCAACAATGTATGTTTTGGATAATGCTCTGAATCACCCAACATTTATATCAATTATTTTATAATCACACAAGATTTGCCAAAATTTTATTCCATTTTTTACGTGCAAAATTTTCCAAATGTGATTTTATATAAATACTATAAAATTTGAATTAATCTTTACACATTTTGTTCTACTCTCAATTCAAATTGACTTGATTATTGAATCTTTACACCCTTTAAAGAAGATTGTTTTTTACTCCTTTCTTTGGTTTCTTCAATGATTAGTTCTTTCTTGCTACCATAAACAACTACAAGCATTAGCAAGTCAGTGAAAGGAAAGTGATAATTTCTTTTTTTTTTGTATAATGTTAGATTCCTTGTGTTCATACAAAATGGTTTAGATCATTGTGCATATGATATTGAGCAATCTTCAATGGTGACTCATAACCTTAAACACAAGTGTCTTTTTTGTAATTTCCAATTGATGAGAGATGATGAGTGGGATCTAGTTTCTTCAAAGTAATAAATTATTATCATCAAAATGTAGAAACATAATTTCATACTTCAATAATGTTTATGATCTATTAGATCAAACCTTCAACATCAGGGCTTGTAGCATCTATTAACAAACAAGAGAACACCTCACAAAAAGATTATAATAAGTTACATAAAAATGCTACAGATGATGGTCCACAAGATGATTGAATGTACCTTAATTCAAAGGTGATGCAAGAATGACCTTCAAATGAAGGTAAGCCTTTAATATAAAATTTAAATATTATTTTTAAATATTATTTTATTTATACTTGTAGTTTTTATTTGGTAACAATGGGCATTTTATTAGAATTTTTTTAATTATTTAACAATTTATAATTTAAGATATTATTAATTTATAATACCTTAATTTTGAAAAGAAAGAATACATAAAAGTATGATAGAATTTGACAATATCTTTAGTAGTATGTTCTAATTTAATTGCTTGTGTATATTTTTGTAGGGATGTATTAATCTATTGGAGCATGATTCTCACTTTGAGGGTTGCTCAACTAGGAGCTAAATTGATGACCAAACTAACTAGTTTATAATACATAACATGTGTTTATTGTATGTTTATATTTGACATGGAAATTTATATTAGAAATTTGACATGGAAATTTATATTTGATGTTTATATTGCATGAAATTAATATTTAACATTTTTATTTTATGTCAAGATATATGACTTAATGACTTAAGAACTTTAATATTTGATTATTTTAATATTACAACAAATATTTGATTTTTACAAGTATTGATACATTCTCTCAAAATAGACATAATACTAAATATAATTCAATAATAAAATCAAATAAATCCTTCTTCATGTTATAAATTAATAACAATTTATTCTCATTTATTCATTTTAAGTTCAATGTAATTTATGTGTTTAATGTATGATATCATATTAATCTCTACAATTTAATAATACAAAACTTATAAAACTATAGTCAAGTATATAACATTTTTTTTTAGAAATGTAACCTATTCAATTTACTCATTTTGACTACTTGATTAAATAAATCCTTCTTCAAGTTATAAATTAATAAAAAAATATCATTTAATTTTTAATTCTAATGTAATTTATTAGTTCAATACATAGGACATCATTTTAATCTTTGAAATTTTATAATAAAACTTATAAATTTATAGTCAACTATATAACACTTAATTTTAGCAATGTAACCAATACAATTGACTCTTTTTTATTACTTGATCAATTAAACATTTCATAATAAAATTAAATAAATCTTTGTTTAAAATTTTTAAATTAATAACTTTTCATTTAATTTAAATAATAGATAATACAAACTTTCAATGTATACTATCAAATTTGAGAAATAAATGACAAATATTATTTCTCATAGATATTTTTTATATTATATTAACACAACTTAATAATCTCTCATAAATTCAATGTTTACACAAACATGTATATATCAATTTTGTATTTTTATAAGACTAAAAAATAGATATCTTCTTGAAAACCTACTCTCCAATGACACAAGATTTTTGAGCTAGGATCACACCCAACCAATATTTCTTTCTTTCTTATTGGAACAACATAACACTTTTCTCATGGACCACACAAAATATTACACGGGTAACCTCTCAAGCTTAGTATTATAGAGATAATTAACAAGTTCAACTAGAAATTTAATTTATAAGTATGTGTAAATAGAAAGCATTAGGTTGTAAGGTTAATTAAAATCCCCAATGAACCTTTTTTGGGTTGTATAGCTCTGTGAATTACCCTAAATGTAAGTCAATTTATAGAACCATGTCTTCCAAAATCTTTTAAAATAAGTACAAAAGGTTTCAACTCTATTTCCCTAATTCTTTATCAATACTTGACCACATTCTCTTAAAAACATGTAAAATTATTTTAAGTATTCACAAAATAGAAATGTAACATGTCACTTGCAAAACATGTTCAAAGAGGAATTTATAAAGAATATTTTCAAGTACATGGTGACACCATTCGTTGTTCATGATGTATGACTCTTTCAAAAAAAAATATGTAATTTTTCATATATGAATATTCATGTATCAATGTTCACATAAAGGTAATACTATATTATAAATTATGAGTTAACATTTTGTATAATCAATTTAAAATTTAATTCAAGTTGAAATATACAATATTGTATTTTAAATGTTACAATTAAACTAGCTACTAATATATTATATCTTCCCTTAGCTTCAAGAATATTTATTTTGCATTGATGAGGCCAACCACATGAAGGTGGAAGCTTATGTGGCCTCGCCAAACCTATTCCCATAACTACATATTCTAACCATTCCTCTAAAATCAAAGAAAAACCTTCTAATCAAGATATTAGCTAAAACAATTCTCCCCATGCATACAAAATTATAATGTTCCACAAGTAAGTATAACTATTGTTGGCATACCCTTGGGATTTTTGAAATAAAAGATAAGAAGAAAAATTGAAAAGGATTTAGAAATTTTCTTGAGGATGTATACAACTAGATATGATATCCAAAGTTCTCATTTTGAATGGTAATTGGAATCTAGAGGTCCATATGTGAATGAAGAGGTTTTTGAAATACTTAAAACAATATTAACATATATAATACAATGAGTGACACAAATAGTGGGACTAATGATATGCAATTAAGTAGAAGCATTCAAGTAGAAGGAAATGAAGATCAAATTTAGGATGGATCTTATGGTTAGAGTGAGTAGATGATGTAACAATTAAAGGAGATTTAGCACTTAGTAGGCATTTATACTATATTTAATATTATAGATTATTGTTGATGATATCTAATTTGTTTATGAGTGCTACACATTTTTTAATTTTATTTTTTCAATGTTCCATTTTAAAATGTAAAATTTGAACATTGTTCTCGAATTTTATTTTATTTTTACTTATAATGTTTATTTGATAACAATGACACATTTTTGAGCTATCATCTAACAATTCATAATTAAACATTGTATTATTTTATATTTTCCTTTTTACAATCTAAATCTTAAACATTAATTTTAATTTTTTTATTTAACATTCTAGTTAAACCATGAAATGCCATCCCATGACCATATTCTATATAAAAAATAATTCTAAGTAAAACCTTATTTGTATTAAATACACCACATATTGTATAATTTTTTTATAGACATTCAACTAAATGCATACACATGAAATGTATACCTAAAACATACATATATCTTGATGTAAGAAGTCAAATAATAAGGATAATTTAAAAACAAAAATTAGCTTGAGTCTTGTATTATTTTCAAAAGAAGGAATAAATAAAAATATTATAGACTTTAATAGTATCATTAGTAGTATAGTCCATTATTCATCTCTTGGGAGGAAAATTTGTTATAATTTATAGCAACTAATTTATAAATTTGTTAATAATTTATAATTGAGAGTGGAGATTTCCTTTAAATTACAATCCAAACGTACTTTTTATTTTACCAATGGTTTGATAAAACTCTTTAAAGAGTTTCTCTCTTCTAGATTTCTAGTAAACTACTCCATATTCTACTTCATTATCTCCACTCACTATTGCTCCCCTCTCTTTGTATTATGTTCTAAAATTTATAATTTTTACATCGCTTTCTTCAATTGGTCTTTCCCTATCTTTGCATATATATTGGTTTCTATTACTGTTTCTTGTATTTTTTTTAATTGGTTCTTTCATTATTATATTTCATTATTCTTTCATCTATTTCTTTTACTTCATTTAGTTCCACCTCTATTGATTCATTAACATTGCTTGGAGATGTAAAGGAAAATATTTTGATCCTTTTTTGTGATTCATATTTTTTTTATCTATTGCTTTCCTCTTTTCTTTCTCATTCGCTTGATATTCTTATAGTTTTTATATTTGATTATTAAACCTATTTATCTATTTCTCTATATATATATATAGCTTCGGAAATGATGTGTATAGAACATCATTATTGCTTTTTGATATACTTGTGGAACCTCTAAAAATGGGGTATGAGATGATGAAAAATGTGAAATGTGTGGGGAAGGTTCCACCCAAGGATAACCCTTGAGATTTCAATGCAAAGGAGATTGAAATTTAACAATAGGGTTGACCTAGGGACTGAATATAACAAAAAGGGGTTAACCACCAAGTGTAAACCTGGAAAACCTAAAATGTTGGAAAACATAGTGTGATATGCAAACTAATTCTAAATGATCTAAGAAAGTGAAAAAAATGTAATGAAAAGTTATGAAACTGGAAATGTGCACCTAGAAACTTGTTGGAGATGGAATAGAGCTTTGGAATCCCAAAAATATTGATTTTTAGGCTAGCGACACTCATTTCACATTCTGGATGAATTAGTCCCAGATCTGGAAAGTTGTACTGAAGCAAGTTTCAAACAAATGGGTATCCAAATCTACAAAAATCTACAAAAAAAAACCTACAACTATGGGACTCATTCTCCACTCTTGGTGAATAAGTCCAATTTGACTTTTCTAAAAATTCAAAGTCTGCATTTTCTCTCCTCTATTTTCGCAATCTATTCCTTGAGGTGTCTAGATCTGAAACCCTAATTTTCTAGGGTTGTAAGTGACTTTTTGTGAGTATTTTGATCTTCCAATAGGGAGATGACTCTAAAAAGTTTAAAACCTATTCTTCAATCATCTCCAAGCCTTCAAAGCACCTAGATCAGCAATCACACAAAGAAAGAGATAAAATGTTTATTGGTAGGGAATAGAGATTTGCCTTGGTCAAACCCCCTTGAGGTAATTAAACCAAATGATGAAATAAGATAATGAAACATGAAAATGAAGTGATGCAATTAGAACCTTTCTATGATGATGGATCTTGAAGAGCTGCAACAATTGATGAAGAATCTTGCTCTTGAATGCCTTATAATTGATCTTGAAAGCTATCTTGATGACTTTGTGTAGACTTGAAATGCTTAACCCTTGAGTGCTTGACTTGACAATATGAAAGTATGATGAAACAATGATTTGCATTCTTTTGTATATAGGTAATGAACTCACATGACTGTTAATTTGATCCCCAAGGCCAACATATGAGAAATTTATACTTAAAACCCAATTTTTCCCACTCAAACTTTGAAAATAGCTCAAATGTGACTCATTCATCATCCTACGCAAATGAGTCCCACCTGGATGGGACTCATTCGCTGAAGGTGGCGAATGGGTCCCACAGGGGCCATTTTGCTAGCTAAAGTGTCGGATAATGCATAAATTGAGTCTATATATTGATATTGTCGGGACTTTGATCAAAATATGGTTTGGGATGCATAATATGGGGTCATAGGGGCCTATTAATGATGATATAAAGGTCATAAATTCAATAGGGTCCAAAATCCAATGTGAAAGTGTAAATAAATACACTTTACAACACTAAATTAAGGAAAAATTGATTGAATTTAGCTTAAAAGGGTCCTAAATCCCATGTGAATGTGTAGAACACATTACAACACTAGATTAGGTCCACTTGATTTACAAGCTCCTTAAATTTAATGTGAAAGTGTAAATAAATACATTTTACAACACTAAATTGAGGAAAAGTTAAGTTAATTTAGCTTAAAATGCACCCAAGACCTAATATGGATGTGTAAAACACCTCACAACACTAGACCAAGATAAAATTAAGTCCACTTTATCATTAATTATTCCCAAATCAAGCAAGAAAAAGGCATACTTTTTCAGTGGTAACATCTAGCCCCCACTTTAGTGAGAGTATTAACTTTCTTCAAACTCACGCTAATGTATACATTCAAGAGGCGTCCAATCGTACCAATGTGGGTGACCAAGGATGACAAAGATCAAGGCAGCAGTCAAGCCCCCAAGATCCAAGATCCTAAGTCAAACCAACATAAGCACAAAAGGACACACACAAGGTGTATAATATGTAGCAAAACAAGATACACGATCATGCAATGTCAAGAATTAAAAGAAATAAGAACAAGGTGGAAAAGATGCGCTCACTCTGGGGCCACAAAACATTAGGTTATCTACAAAGTGAGTTGTCGCAAAGAAGTGGTTTAGTGAGAAATCCATGCCAATGTGTTGGCTTCCCACCATATAATGAGAAAGTCATGTCAGTGTGTCAGCTTCCATCATACTAACCATACCAAAGTTATTCTCTCAATAAATTTGATAAGGCACCATAATGAAAATTCTTCTGTAAATGCTTGTAAAAATTTTGTTAAAGGGGATTTTGCTTTGTTTGTGTAATTTCTATTTCTTAGGGAGCATTGTGTCTAATGTCTCAAAGAGAGGACAAGTCAAAGTGTCAGATCATCACCCATGGGATGCCTCGTTCACATCATGCCATGTCAGTAGATCATACACTCTTGGATGGCATCAAACCCAATGACACCACCAAGAAGAGGACACATCACAAGAAAAAAGAAAAATCATGCGATTTTTTTTCCAAAAGGTATCATCTATGTGTGTTCCCACTTTGAAGTTGTTGCTACACCATCACTATGAAAAATAGCTTTAAAGTAGCCAATGATAAATGAAATAAGATATGAGAGCCAACTTGGAAAGCCCTATGCCAAGTCATATGTTTTTGAATTGAGCTACATCATGAATAAGTATGTCACATGTGATTCAACTTAAGGAATGTCTTCCACATCCCAATCTTGCTCTTATATGTTCATGAAAGGTTAACGACTAGCCAAAAGAGACAATGAAAAGTGACATACGAGGATAAGGCTTCCTAACCCCTTTCCCCCACTTAGTGTAGGACAAAGGTGAGCCTGGAGGGGATGATGATATGTTGCTCCTTGCGATGAATGTAAAACATGCAATAGTGAGTATACTATGATCCTACAACTATTACATGGCAAGGAGTAGCAACTAATGTTATTTATTTTGATGAGTAAACAAAGTTTCTGCTTGATACATATTTAATAAGATATCTATCAATTTAGGATGTGCCAAGGTTAAATTTTCCTTGAAAGAATTTTTTGTGATGGTGTTAACATTAAATGAAGGCTTTTGTTTCAAGGGAAAATAACCAAATATTTTAGTCATTGCTTGCATTTTAGGCTCTATAGGGACATGGATACCGTGTTCTATAGCATCACATCTTTTCCCAAGTTGCTTCATAAGTTCAAAACGTCTTCCAAAAAATTTTGTCACTTTTGTTGGATTTGGTGGTTGTTCAATTTCCTCAAAGATTCTCTTGGATAGTGTATTTTCTTTTAAGGTGGTTGAAGTGGATGCTTTTGAATTTTTTTATTGTCATTACTAGTTTCTCTTTTCTCTTTTTAGACTCTTTTGTTATGAGCTTGTATTCTCCCATGGATATAGGTATGAAATCAAAGGTTTCCACAACATCTTCCAATAACTTTGTGGCTTTTTCAATTTGCTTTTGTCTTTCTATGTATTTTTTCTTGGTACCGATCATAACACATGTAACCTTTTTCTTTTGAGGAGTAGAAGGTGACTTGTCATAAACTCATAACATTTGCTTCAAGGCTTCATCATTTTCAAAGCATTTACATGATGGTGGTAAATCCATATCAAGCAATTTAGGATGCTTTAGAGTGAGGCTGATTTTTTGTTTGCATTTGATAGTGTTGATGTTTTCTTGCACCATGATGCCTTCCCTATTAGGAGAGTTTTTAGGAGAACTACAAACTAGATGTTCATGACATTCAATGTTTGGTTCTTCAATATTGTCTTCATTGCAAGTAAGAGAATGATCCATGGTTGGATTTTCTTGCTTGGGAATGATGGTGTTTCTTTGTTCTATAATGTTTTCCTTGTGATTCTCATCAATGGGATCTTGTAACACAAAAATATCTTCTTTACCAATAGAAGAGATAATATGAGAAGGGGGAATTTGATTGTTATCCATAATGTCATCCTTGGTTGTTGAAGTCTCATTCTCTTGTGCCATGATATCTACCCTAGTAGGAGAGCTTTTAGGAAAGTGAAAAAAAATAGTTTCATCACATTTCATGGTTGGATTTGGTAAAGTAGCTTCATTTCTCATAGGAGAGGCATCAAGAAAAGGATAACTAGGAGTTTCATGATTGCCAATGATTGGAATTTTTTGTTCAAATAGGTCTTCCCAAATGGTAGGGTATTAGGGAAGGGAGGAATAAGATTCTCATGAGTCTCAATAAGGATATCTTCTAACACTAAACTATCTTCTTCAGTCTAGAGAAGATATTAGGAGAAGGAAAGGTTTGATTGTCATGATTATCTACATTTACATCCCCATGTACTATAATGTCTTATTGAGTAGGAGAGGTAGGATTTTCATAGTTCTCAAATATCAACATATCCTCCACACAAATGTGTTTTTCATGACCATTCATGATTGTATCTTTATTCACTAAAGCATTTTCATAAGTAGGCGAGGTATTGGGAGATGAATGGAGACTAGGTAAAGTAGTGGCCATGATTTTAGCTTCATGTGTCATAATGTCTTTTGAAGGGGAAGGAGGAGGAATACAAGAAAGAATTTCATGATCTTCAATGATTGTATCTTCTTTCACCAAGATAGCTTTGTCACGAATGGGAGAGATATCGGGAGAAGAACAAAATTATGATTATCATGATTATTGATGCTTGCATCCTTTTGTGTCAAACCTTTAGTGGATGATCTTAGTGAGAGGAATCCTTAAGGGCTTCATCTAACATGTCTAAGTCATCACTATTAAAGGAATTAGATTATATGCTTTTTCTAAATGTAAGCATTTTTTGAATTGTTTCTTTTGATGTTCTTAGTTTTTTGTGTTCGTTTGTTAATGAATCTGATCTAAGTGAACTAGGAACTAAGCACTAAAAATGAAAATTACAAAAATATAATGCTATCCATAATTTCCATGAATTTAAATAATGCCATTTCTAATGACTTCAATTAACAAAAAGTAACTGAATTGAAACAGAAAAGTACTAAGAGCAAGTAGAATCCTAAAAAAGTAGAAATTAAATTCTAAAAATATCTGTGCAAAATTTGCACAGGGACTGATTCACCTAGGGTGGCAAATGAGTCCCAGTAGGGAATTTTTTTATATTTTTCTAATTTTTTGGCTGGTTTTTATCTCTTTTCTGTTGTATGATGCATACCTAAGATGTAAATGTAGAATTTTAGAAATTATTAATGAAATTAAATGCAATAATGCAAGCTAAATGAAATTTTTACTAATGCAAAATTTGAAACCCTAGAGTGCAAATTAACTAATGCAAACATGTAATGCAATGTTAATGCAAGCTAACTCTATGATGTAAATGTGCTCCAAATCAAAATTATGATGTCCTAAATGCAAGTTCACCAAGATGGAACCTCTAAAAATGGGGTATGAGATGATGAAAAATGTGAAATGTGTGGGGAAGGTTCCACCCAAGGATAATCCTTGATATTTCAATACAAATGAGATTGAAATCTAACAATAGGGTTGACCTAGGGACTGAATATAACAAAAAGGGGTTCACCACCAAGTGTAAACTTGGAAAACATAGTGTGATATGCAAACTAATTCTAAATGATCTAAGAAAGTGAACAAAATGTAATGAAAAGTTATGAAACTGGAAATGTGCACTTGGAAACTTGTTGGAGATGGAATTGAGCTTTGTAATCCCAAAAATGTTGATTTTTAGGCTAGTGGAACTCATTTCACATTCTGGACAAATCAGACCTAGATCTGGAAAACTATACTGGAGAAAGTTTCAAGAAAATGGGTATCCAAATATGCAAAAATCTCTTAAAAAAACCTACAATGGGACTCATTCACCACTCTCGATGAACGAGTCTAGTTTGACTTTTCTAAAAATTCAAAGTCTAGATCCGCTCTCCTCTGTCTTCCCAATATGTTCCTCCAAGTGTCCATATCTGAAACCTTGATTTTTGGGGCTGTAAGTGACTTTTTGTGAATATTTTGATCTTTCCAATAGGGAGATGACTCTAACAAGTTTAAAACCTATTCTTCAATCATCTCCAAGCCTTGAAAGCACCTAGATTTGCAATCACACAAAGAAAGAAAGAGAAAATGTTGATTGTTAGGGAATAGAGGTTTGCCTTGGTCAAACCCATTTGAGGTAATGAAACCAAATGATGAAATAAGATAATGAAACATGAACATGAATTGATGCAATTACAACCTTTCCATGAAGATGGATCTTGAAGTGCTACAACAATTGATGAGGAATCTTGCTCTTGAATCCCTTAGAATTGATCTTGAAAGCTATCTTGATGACTTTGTGAAGACTTGAAATGCTTAACCCTTGAGTGCTTGACTTGATAATATGAAATTATGATGAAAAAATGATTTGGAATCTTTTTTATATAGGCAATGCACTCACATGACCACTAATTTGATCCCCAAGTCGGACATAGGAGAAATTTAAACTTAAAACCCAGTTTTTCTTGCTCAAACTTTGAAAATAGCTCAAATGAGGCTCATTCGCCATCTTGGGAAAATGAGTCCCACCATTCATCCAAGGTGGCGAATGGGTCCCATAGGGACCATTTTCCTAGCTAAAGTGTCAGGGAATGCACAAATTGAGTCTATATGTTGATATTGTTGAGTCTTTAATCAAAATATGCCTTGGGATGCATAATATGGGGTCATAGGGGCCTATTAATGATGATATAAAGGTCATAAATGTAATAAGGTCCAAAATCCAATGTGAAAGTGTAAATAAATACACTTTACAACACTAAATTAAGGCAAAATTGAGTGAATTGAGCTTAGGAGGGTCCTAAATCCCATGTGAATGTGTAGAATAGATTACAACACTAGATTAGGTCCACTTGATTTACTAGCCCCTTAAATTTAATGTGAAAGTGTAAGTAAATACATTTTACAACACTAAATTGAGGAAAAGTTAAGTAAATTTAGCTTAAAATGAGCCCAAGACCTAATGTGGATGTGTAAAACACCTCACAACACTAGACCAAGGCACAATTAAGTCCACTTTGTCATTAATTATTTACAAATCAAGCAAGGAAAAGGCATCCTTTTTCGGTGTAACAACTTGTTTTCTCACAAGTTTTTATCCTACTATAATCTAATAAAATGGTGCTTATTGTTTGTTTTACTTTTTGTTCGAACCACTAACCCTATGGTTCTTACTAAGATATGAGACATGTGACTAGATTTTAGCACTCATGGAAGACATGTATTCTTTGTTTATGGATTGTAAAAGGCTAATTAAAAAGATTATTATAATCCTCTTCTACACTTTGAGCCCTACCAAGCTCTAGAGGGTAATCCTAGAGAGATGTTTCAAAGGATATTAAAAAAATTATCTAATTTTTTTTTTTAAGACTGGAGGAATTAGGTAGCATGACCCCCTATAAATTGAAGCGTTCCTGGTAAACTTTTAAACATGACCGGCGGCGCTGGCACAAAACGACCTTTGGTACCACAGGGGTGGGGGAGACTAGACCTCGTGACGAACCTCCTACAACAGGAAATATTTAGCCAACCAAGCTAGGGCCCCAATGTTAGAAACCAAGATCTGATTGCAAACCAGAAAAATCACCTTCCACAGAAGAGAAAAATGAAAAGCAAAGATTTGCAAAAGATGTGCAAATTGATATATTCAAAGTACAAAATATTACAAGAGATAATTTTCTTTATAAAAGAAAAGATGCATAACCCTAATCTTATCTTGAGCAACAAGATAGCTCAATAAGATAAAGATAAGAACCTATAACATAGGAATTAAATATGCCTAAGTAAACTTATACTAAAGTGTAATTAAATATTAATTACACCAACACCCCCCCATAAGTGCAACTTAGGGATAAGTAGATTATTATGCAAATATGAGTCCTGGCAACAAGGCCTGATCAGGTACTCATCTACAAATGCAAAGAGAGATAAAACCCAGTGGGAAAAACCCCCCCCAGAGAGATGAACTAATGCGAAGAAGCACTGGAAGAACTTTGATGAAGCAACACTGGAACCCCAAATCTGGCAATCAAGGAAAGATACTTTTGTTTGCAAAATACCATATCAAAATCACAAATGCAACATCAAACCCGATGCCAACGAACACTGGAAACTCACATACTGGATCAACCCTGGAATCTGTAAGCAACAGTAGATGAAAGGATGAAAGGACCCATAATGATGACAAATCTTGAGGTTGTGTCTCACGAAGCCAATGCCAAACTGAAACTAAAACTTCCCATAGGACAAGTACCATCAAGATTCTGGAACATTAACCATAAAAATATGGCCTTCAAATGAGAAAGATCTGAACTAATGCGGATCAAGAACCATAAAATCCTAACTGAAGTGTGAACTAAAGCAAACCAATGATGTGTCTACCTAAGCAAGAAGGAAGCTATGGAAACAACAGGAAACCAGAAAAACTCATGCGAGTTGTCACCAACATGAATAATGGATGCAAGAACCCCCCTTAATGGAACTTTATATCAGTTCATTATTACAACACCCAATGATTGCAGAAGGAGAGAATGCAAAACTACAAAAACATAAGTGAAAATGCAAACCTAGAGCACGAAAACAAAAATGAATGCATGCATAAAATAAGTTACACATTTTTTGTAAATGACCTCAGATCTACATAAAGGCCGAAACCAGCTTTCCAACGCCTTGAAAATCATGAAAAACGGATAAGCAAGTCAAAAGATGTGCTTCCTAGAGTGAAAACAGCAACATCTGACTTCTGAGGCCAAAAAAGATATCAAAAATGAAAAACCAAAAAATCACACCTACACCATTATGTAGAACGTCAAAACAGCTTTCCGACGATATCTTGTTTGCAAAAAAAGGATTCTGTATGCCCAAGTTACGCCCGT
Organism: Sequoia sempervirens; assembly: GCA_007258455.2. Taxonomy (NCBI): domain Eukaryota; kingdom Viridiplantae; phylum Streptophyta; class Pinopsida; order Cupressales; family Cupressaceae; genus Sequoia; species Sequoia sempervirens. The sequence goes on from VDFB02000003.1 coordinate 201,050,051, forward strand.
TTTCGTGAAAGTGCTCTGAAAATGTCTGATTTGGCCATGTGAAGCCCTCAAGAGCTAAAAAATAAGCCCCTGGTCGCCTGAGCGGACCAAGGGGCTGAAGTGCATGGTCTGGCGGTGGAGCCCCCAGTCATCCATATGATCGAGGCGGGGGCTAGAACTTTGGCTGGGGGTTGGGCGCATAGCGCCCGGTCCCCCATATGGTCGGCGGCTCTGTGCAGAGGCCCACGGGGGCTAGCGGAAGACTGAGCAGTGAGGTGGTGGCGATTGCTAGTGGCAAAGGTTCGGTGGTGGCTGCCTAGTGGCTACCGGGTGGCCGGTTCCATTTGTGCTGGTCGCGCAAACCCTGCGCCAAAATTTTTGATTTTTTTAATATTTTTTTGAAATTTTTACAATATTTGTGCATCGGAATGTGTGCCTAGGGGTCGTATGGCCCTCAGGTAAAAAAAATTTGCCTCTCCAGATGATTTTGCCAAAACTAGACAAATTTTATATGGAAATAGGGGTTTTTGGGTGCTGCGAATCCAACGGCAAGGTCCATTTGGGCCCAAAGTGCTCCGAAAATCAAGCGACCCCCAGATCTATCAGAAAAATCACCGAGCTTGAAACCCTCACAGATCTGGCAAACGATGATGAAAATGAATAAAAGAAAAGTCATTTCTGACTTTTTCCAGCACTTTGAATCCAACGGAAAACCCCGATCTGATCCAATATGCTACATAAAGATGCTCAAGGAATGAAACCCTTGAGGGACCTCAAACGAGCTCTACACTGTATTCCTCTGAAAAAGCTGAGAAGGGGCTGCAAATCAAGGTTTTCATACCATTTTAGAAACCAAGATCTGATTGCAAACTACAAAAGTCACCTTCCACATAAGAGAAAAACAAAAAAGCAGAGATTTGCAAAAGATGTGCAAATTGATATATTCGAAGTACAAAATATTACAAGAGATAATTTGCTTTATAAAAGCAAAGATGCATAACCCTAATCTTATCTTGAGCAACAAGATAGCTCAATAAGATAAAGATAAGAACCTATAACTTAGGAATTAAATATGCCTAAGTAAACTTATGCTAAAGTGTAATTAAATATTAATTACACCAACACCCAACCCAAAAAAAATAGATTAGAAAAATTTAGATGAAACCTAAAAATATCATTTTTTTAGGTTTGACTAGTATTCTTAGTTTAGGATTAGTATAAATTTAAACCATATATCTCCCTTGTTTTAGGTAGCTAGATCAATAATGGATCTATAGATAAATATTTGGTCACAAATCCCTTTAGATATATTCAATGCTAGTTGCTTATAAAACCATAAAAATAGTAAAATAAATAATGTAATATTCTTCTAATGTTCTTTATTCAGTTAACTAAGTGTTTTTCTATGTTAACTGAAGTGAGTTATTATTAGATTATTATGTCTCATCACATGTGATGTTCACACTTGTCCTGATATAATCCCTTTACCATTTAGGGTTTCTCCTATATAGCACTCAACCTTCATTGTATTATCTCTCTTTTGCTCTCTCAAGCTTTCATATCATTTGATAGTCTCTTACTTCTATAGCTTTTTCTTGTTGAAGAAGATAGAAATTCTTTGTTTGCAAATCTCTCACATGGAAGGTGTATTTGTTCATTATTTGATCCTGTGGTTCTTGGTTTGTGGTTTTTCACAATTTTAACATGGTATCAGACCATGGATTCAGCAAACCCCTTCTCAATTTATGATATTTTTTCTTCAATAAGGGTTATAGGCTTTAGATCTGAAATCCACTTTGCTCTTTTACAAATTTTGGTGCAATCTAGTATCAAAACAAAGTCTTCCATTAGATTCAAATTTGTCAAGAAAGTCAAATTTTCCTTTTTTTTACTTGATTTAGACTCTAGACATTAGACCTGCAAGGGTTTGAAGCAGTTGTTTTTTCCAGATCTAAAGGGTAGCTGCAATTTTAGAGTATTTTGGGTTGAAAAGAACCTCACAGTTGCATTCAAGAGGCTAATTCCATGAATTTTGATATATAATTCGACCTATTTCCATGTTGAGAGATTTTGAGGCAACTCCCCAACACACATATTGAGGTAAATATTTTTTTAAAAATAATAATAATTTTTCTTGCGAAAAATTTCTAAAAAATCAAATTGAGAAAACATTATTAAATCCCCTTGTTGGGGTCGCAAGTTGTTTTGGATTTCTTTTTAAAAACTTATATTTTAAAAAAATGCATGGGATGGTACCCAAGGGTACCTACTCTCATGTCGTGGCAGGGTTGGTAGGTCCTCGAGCCCCACCCCCATGTGGGGAGGGTACCCATTGGGGGTACCACCCCACCGCCCTTTAATTTTTTTCAAAATGACTTTTAAAATTTTATTTTTATATATTTTTTTACAAAAAAGGAAGTTTATTTTACTATTTTTAAAACTTAAAATAAAAACAATATTTTTTTATATTTTGTTTTACAAAAGAATATAATAGTTTATTTTACTATTTTTTTAAACTTAAAATAAAAAACAATAGATTTTTGCAATATATTTTTTTGCAAAATAAATCCACATACAATGTACTAAGAGGAGTTTTCTCCAGCACCTCTAAAATTGGAAAACCTCATTTTTTGGTTATTTTTGCTAAATTTGGCATGGATGCTTTTTTTCCCCTACTCAGCGCCTCTCCGTTGAGCTTTTCAGTTTTGCAACCTATCTTCCAGAGGCTATATCTTAGCCATATGGTGGTCTTTTCGAGTGCAATTTTATTTTTTAATGGGTTAGAATTTTAGGATCTTCGTAGTGGTGCAGGTGGTTTTCAGTTTAAACTTTTGGTTTTTCCATAATTTTGTGTTCTCAATGCTATTGTTGTTTAGTTATCATTTTGGAGACTTTGACGGGCCATATCTTCTACATCCAAACTCTTTTTTGGTGTTGTTTCTTTTTAAGTGCAATTTTTTTCATGTACTTCATCATGGGGTATGTGCAGGATCATCATGGAAAAAACAGGCCCTTAAGTGGCAAAAAATTCAGAAAAATCAGAGTTAGGCAACTTGACATAAAAATTTGAATAATTTATTTATATTATTTCAAAAATATGTAAGAATAGAATTTGTAGCAAATTGAATGTAGTTTGTAAACTACTAGGTTTGTTTAAAAAAAATAAAAATCTATTTGGTGAATATTTGAAATTTCAATGTGTAGTAGTACTTAAATTTCTGGGAAAAAATAAGTAGGTGTCTATCTAACCACCCTAACCACAATAAAATAATGATATTTTTTTTACTTTATATATAAGTAGAGGAATCATGTCCCGATGTGATGCATATTTTTTTGTATTTTTCTTCCAAGTGAATAATTAATTATAATTTTTTTATTTCAACCTTTAAAAAATATAAAAACTCATGTAGATGACCACCTTAACTTGGTCAAAACTTCATGAAATTCAAATTTTCTTTTGTTAATCCTATAGTATGTGAAACATAAAATGTGACACATGTTTTGGATTCAAAACATGTGATACCATTTGAAAGCTATAGATGTTTTTCAATCAGCCTATCAATTAGGACTTTAATCGTAATTCAAATAGAAAATGAATAATAATTACTTATTAAATTCAAAGTAAAGCATAATTTATATTGGTCAAAAGCTAAGAATCTCCTTTAAAAACCCTTTTCGTTTCATCAATTTTGGGTAAAAAAAAAGTCATCAGCCACATACCCATCATATTGCCACTTTTTGGCCCATCATGATCCTACACATACCTCATGGTGTTATCAGTTTCCTCATTTTATTTTAGAGTTCAGTTGTATTTTCAACATGTAGTCCTTTTTTGGACATTATGGGCTCCTATTGTAGACATATTTTTATGCATATTCTATGTTGTAGATGCACCAACATAAAGTGTCATTATGGTGTATAATTTTTGGGGAATTTACACATCCTTTTGTGCCTTTTATACTTGCACTATGATATAAAGTGCTATGGGAGGGTTGATGTTTCCCTTTGGTTTTCCATATCATACCTTTTTCAAGTGAGTGTCCTTTCAACAATAGTAGTGGATCCTAGTGATTCTTTCCTCATGTGTGTGTGTGCCTTAGTTTGCACACCCTTTTATTCGTAGGTTGTTTCTCCTAAATGCACTTTTTGGTTTCACATAGTTTCAGTGTACCTATCTTGGCTCTCCCTTTCAGCATTATGGAGGGATTCTACTGTTGGTGCTAATGCTTCCTCAGTTTCACAGTTTGAGTGATCTAAGTATCTAGTTCTTGTTCCTATGTACTTTCAGATGTAATGTACATCAGTGATTGGTTAACTTGCATTTCAATGAGATGGATCATTTACCATATGGACACTCTTCCAATCCTATTTCTAGAGGTTCTCAATTTCAGCACTATAGCAATCATCATTTCACAACAGTGTACAACTTCTTCATGCTTCAGTGATGTTCTATATGTTCCTCTTGTTTGGGGAATTATTTTGGTTGGAAGCTTCATAGTCTTTCACCTTGATTTGGAGGATTTTTCAATCCTTTATTCACCTTTCTCTCTTTTGGAGAGGAATTTTTTCCATGAGTTTTTCTCCTTTTCTCCAATTTTGAGAGATCCTTTGTTTGTACATGGGTACCTTGTGCTAGGACTTGTTTTTTGGGACCCATCATGCAATTTTTGTGGGTTTTTAGCTACTCCCTAAGTTCATCTTAAGGGGTTGTTAGAGTAATCATACATTAGCTAATGATTAATTAATCTTTAATTAATTATTAGTCTAATTTATTCTCATGCACTTAAGCTAAGCTTAGGATTTCTTTATTGAACAGTTAACTAAGTGTTTTTCTATGTTAACTAAAGTGGGCTATTATTAGATCATTTTGTTTCATCACATGTGATGTTGATATTTGTCTTAATCTAATACCTTTACCATTTAGGGTTGCTCCTATATAGCACTCAACCCTCATTGTATTATCTCTCTTATTCTCTCTCGAGCTTTCATATCATTTGATAGTCTAGATTGCATTTGTAGCTTTTTCTTGTTGAGGAATATAGCAATTATTTATTTTTAGATCTCTTGCATGGAAGGTGTCTTTTTTTCATTGTTTGATCTTATGGCTCGTGGTTTGTGGTTTTTCACAATTATAATATGAATGTCATGTCAAAAGAGGGAATTTTGAATGAATAGGTTGAAGCAGTTAATAGAGTGTCAGGTTTTTAGAGATGACTCATAATGGTACACATTTTGGGACCGCAACCCAGCCATTAAATCATCTTGAGGATAAAGCTCCAAGGAATTCTATCATAAAATTTATCAAAGTATAGCTTAATTAGTAGTGCATTTTGAATTGATTGTTGAGCCCATTATCTAGCTTCCCAAGAAAAAATCAAGTTATCAACAATAAATCCTCTCCAAGGAACCTTAATTTTTGGGCCTAACAATCTCTTTCATGACTAGTCTGATCCTTGTAGCTAAGAATTTACTAGTGATTTTATAAGATGTGTCTTCATTATTACCTTTTAGAAGAAGATTAACTAGACCTTTTTTAATATTAGACCCTAACAAACCTTGCTTTAGAGCCTCCAAGTATAAAATATAACACTATTCCTTAAAATATTGATACATTTATTGGTAGAACTCTACTAAGAGCCCATCAATCCTAGTACTTTTTTCATGTGCCATTTAAAATACATTAGGTTCTAAGTCTTCAATAGATAGATCATAGTCTAGAAAAATAGCTATATATTTAGTTCCACATTTTTGGGTATGTGGTCTTTAATTATAATTTCTAATGTTGATTGTGTATCCTACCAATGAGAATCCTCTCTAAAAATATTTTCATAAAAAACTTGGAACATATATTTTATCTTTTAAATTCATATAACATGACCATTTTCATCTTGAATTGCTTCAATACACTCCTTCTTATGTTTATGGAATACAAATTTGAAGTATTTGGAACCTTTATTAACATCCTTAATATAATGTAATCTATTTTTTATTTTATCTCCTTGACCCCTATTTAGGTCAAGTTTATGAAGTTGGGATTATATATAGTAGTTATAGAAGTTTGAATATTGATATTATTTGGATTTTAATTAAGAAATTTTCTAGCATATTCTAGCTTCTTTTGAAGGGATTTTCTTTATTATTTTGCTAAGAAAATATTTTATTAGAAGTGTAAGAATTCAACACAATGTGTAATAGCATAGTGGACCCATTCTTTAGGCTTGGGAATAGATTTCCAAATTCCTACTAGCATAACATTTAAGAAGGATTTTCTAGGTATGATGCATTAAACTTATAAGGCAATTGAGAATCTACTCTAATTTTTCAAACCCTGAGATAGACCAAATAATTGGAAAATGATCTGAGTGTTGGAGAATGCCACGATCAAAGAGAGCATGAAACAACTTCCACAAGTGAATAAAATATTCAAAAAAGTGTTTCTATGAAATATGAAATGAAGAGTGTATAATAAAATGATCAAGCCTTGCATATATAGGCAAGGATGAAGAGGTAGGAAGATAGGACTGAATGACTGACTATCCCTCCAAAGTTGGGACACTTGTGAGATCACTTGACAAGTGAGTGAGAAAGTGTCAATAAGTGTCTCAAGTCATGAGCACACATGTCTCAATGCTATGAAGTGAGACAAAAGCAAAAATAATTTGAAATAAACTTAAGCTAGGTGTGAATAGGTAAATCCAAGGAAAACTTTAGTGGTGAATCTTCACCAATTGGTGAATTTTAGATATTAGTCAAGTTAAAGTTGGTGAATTAATTGCACCCAACAGGGTGGCCAAATAGCCCAAATTTTATGAATTATCAATCCAATGCATGTCCATTCACCATAAAAAAATTTATGACACATATTTAAGTAATAAATTTTCCATAACAAATTACGTGTTTCAAATGGACCGATTAATATTTTCACCAGTGAATCCCAAAAGAATGTAATAAAACACCTACATATTCACCAATACTAGTAAACAACATTGTATCAAGACCCATTTTTCCAATTAAAATTTACAATAGTTGCTTGTGAGGACCCATTTTTCCAATTAAAATTTACAAATAGTTGCTTATGAGGACTCATTAAACCAATAACATTTTTAAAAAATTACATTTGAGGTCACATTTTTCCAATTATCATGACACCTCAATGCTAATCATAGGGCCATAATCACCTTGAAAATTACAACATATCATTGTATAATCACGCGGGATTCACCAAATTTTTAATATACCATTTTAAAATCCCGTAGAATTCACCAAATATGGATTGATATAAATACAATTGAAATTGTCATTTATTCTTACACATTTTGTTCAGTTCTGAAATCGTGAGCTCTCAATTCAAAAATTGGACTTGGAACTTAAAAATCCCGTAGAATTCACCAAATATGGATTGATATAAATACAATTGAAATTGTAATTTATTATTACACATTTTTTTCAGTTATGAAATTGTGAGCTCTCAATTCGGAAGTTGGACTTGGAATCTTGAAGTTGATCATAGGCAAGTTACAAAATTACAACATAGGCATTCTTGCATTCATGAATAACAAGTCAGTAAAAACCTAAACTTAAAGGTGAGTGATCATTTCTTCATAGTGTTATAAGACTTCTTTATCTCTTTTCCATTCTTGCTTCAATCTTAAAGATGATATTAAGTAGGGAATGGGATCTATATTCTCTATCCTTCTTAAATAAGAAGACATTTTTTTCCAGCTTTTATTTTAAGTGAGAGATCAATATGTTGAGTAGCAAGTGCAACAAGGGTAAGACTCCTCAAGGTGGTGAAGGGACTGGGAGGCCATCAAAATTCCCAAAATGTAGAGGTACCATACAGTCTTACTTTGGAATTAGCAATGCTTTCGACCCATCAGATCAAGATGGGCTACATCATCAACTCTTCCACCAAATATTAATGAAGAAGGAATTCATAATAACTCACCACCATCGAAAGGTCAAGGTGAGATTGTCATTGAGCTAAATGAGTCAACTGAGGATGGAAATACCGTAGAAGATGTTCCAAGGGATACCCTGGTTAGCCAAAATGAGATAATTGACTTGGATCAGGATGATGTTGGTAGCAAGAAAAGAAAAGGAAAATCAAAAGTGGGGTGTGAGTGGGAAATGACAGAATTTTCAACTTGGTTGGTTGTCAAAGTACCCATTCATTGTACCAGTGGGGAAAGTAAACAAAGATGAAACTACAACAAAATGCATGTGTAAAAGAGACAAGAAGTTTAGCTAAAGCTTGACACTATAGAAAAGCATATCGGTAAAGTTTATGAAAAAAAAATCATGGATAGAAAGGAACAATCAGTCATATGATGGAAATCAAAGGAAGAATGTCTTCATGTTAAGTATGCTACAAAATATGAAGGGAATAAGAAAAGAATGCTAAATCTTGTTGCATGTCAAGGTACAATTGAGGCTCAATTTGGAAAAGCAATGGAAGGAGCACATTTGTCAAAAACTATTCAAATGAGTGTTATTTTTCATATTTTGTCCAAAGGGTGTCCTATGATAGACTACCCAAAATATTTTAATTTATTATCCTTTTTGGGTGTTCCTCACTTTCCTAGCTCACATTGGTCAGTGAACATTGGATGGGAATGGGAAAACTATCTTGCTATAGTGGAAAAGCAAGATTTAAAGGAGAAAGTAAAAAAGTCAAACTTCATTTCATTATCTTTAGATGAAGTTATTGTGGTAGATAATACTTCTTGGGTCTATATGCATGTGTATACTATAAAACAACATGTCCGCCAAGCTCATCTTCTCTGTGTTCATAAAATGAAGGACAGTTCAACATCACAAAATCTATTTGAACTAGTCAAGAAATCTTTGAATGAAATTGCAGGTATGGATGACTTGAAAATTTCCAAAAAGTTGGTGTGTATAGGAGCTAATGGAGCTGAAGTGATGCAAGGTCATAAGAGCGGTGTTTGCACAAAGTTACAAACTAATTTTGCACCATGCATGCTTAGCATTCACTGCATGGCCCACAAAATTAATTTAGCATTCAAAATTTCAAGCAAGTTTCCTACAATATCAAAAGTTGATAATCTAGTTCGCAAGCTCTACACATACTTCTACCGAAGTTTCAAATGTTTCGTGGAATTTCAAAATTTTGTTGAGGGAATAACAGAAGGAAAAAATCTTCTCAAGGATGTTGATACCAAATGGATCTCCCTACAAGGACTAGTGCAACAAGTTCTTTCATAATATCAATCCTTCATTGGAGTAATGTACGAGCATCGCAACAAAGTAGACAAAGCTCCAGACCTCTTACATAGGTTAAGCAATATAGAGACACTCTTGACTTTAGCTAATCTTCTCCCCATGTTGGATGAAATGAACAATCTTGTGAAGAAAGCCCAAGATAGAACTATGTATATTTATGAATATTCCAAACTATGTAGACATACGTGCATGGCCTTTGATCATCTATATCTAGATCTAACAGAAGAAAGCCCAAATTATTTCATGTGGCAAAAAATTATTGATTTGAATAAGCCTAATAATTATTTACAGTTTAAAGCAAGCAAGAACTTATGTATCTGTGTATGCAGATTTGAGATACCAATGTACCATTATAAGACAACCAAGCGCTCTATCAGAGAAGTACCTATTAGAAAGGATGATTGTAACAACATTGTTAAATGTTTTAGTGATAATTTGAAAGAAATCAAACAAAATGTCTTTCCTTAGTCTTAGTGATAGGTCTCCTTAGGAAGAGGTTTTATGAAAATGTTTGCTACATGCTCCTTGGTTTCCACATATTCCAACTTCACCTCTTTTTCTGTAAACTCCTCTCTCAAGAAATGATACTTAATTGCAATATCAAATTTTTCCTTGAGTGCATTACATGATTCTTGGAAATGTTTATAGCACTATTATTATTACAAAGAATGGGAATAGGTTCATCAAACTCATTCTTCATCTCCTTCAAATTTTGCATCATCCATAATAGATGGGTGCAACATGAAGCTGCTACAATGTATTTTTCCTCTACTATGGATAAAGATATTGAATCCTACTTCTTGCTTAACTAGGATACAAGACTGTCACCAAGAAAGAAAGCTCCACCACTTGTACTCTTTCGGTATTTATGCTTCCTACCCAATTTTACATCTGTGTATGCAGTTAGTGTGAAGTTTCAGTCTTAGGATACCATAAACTAAAATCTATTGTAGCCTTCAAATATATGAATAACCTTTTTACTACATTGACATGAGTTTCCTTATTGTCTTTCTAAAATCTGGCTACCATTCCAATTTCTTACATTATATCCAGTTTTGATACAGTCACATACAAAAAACTACCAATCATGGGCCTATATAAAGTCTAGTTTTTTGGATTAGGCTCATCATCCTTACTCAACTTACACACGATAACCATAGGTGTACTCACTAGTAAATACATGAACTTTCATCTTAAACTTGTTTAACATTTATTTTATGTACTTGTTTTGAGAAATTAATATGACAAGTTATCTAACTAAGAAATCTATAAACCAAGAAAGAAAGACAATTAACCAAGCATTGACATTTCAAACTCACTTTGCATTGCATCCTGGAATTATTTGCGTATAGAATCATTTCTTTAGCCAAAGATAATGTCATCAACATAAAGAACAACAATCAACAATTTATCACTTTCTATTTTATGTATAAATTAAATTATTTGCATTGTCTCTTCAAAAATATTGTTGTTGTAGATATCTATCTAGTCTAGAGTACCATGCTCTAGGACCATATTGGAGTCCATAAAGTGCTTTCTTCAATCTTCAAAAAAAATTCAAATTATCTAAACATTGGAATCCTTTTGACCTTTCTCAATGTATACTTATTCTTCTAATCGACCATTTAGAAACATGAACTTTACATGTACATCTAATCTACCTTGAAGTTTGTGAATGCTGATATGGAAAAAATATATATGATTGCTTCCAACCTTGCTATCAAAGAAAATGTCTCTTCAAAATTCATTCCTTCAACCTAAGCATATCCTTTATATACAAGTTTGACCTTGTTCCAAATCACTTTTCCATCAAGTTGTTCAGTTTATTCCTAAAGACCCATTTTGTACCAATGACATTTTTATCTTTGGGCCTCAAAACTAAATCCCAAGTATTATTTTTCTTAATCTAAGTCAATTATTCCTCCATAGCATCCAGCCAACCTTTCTCTTTGCTTGCCTTTGCATAGCAACTTGGTTCAATTTTTTATAATAATGCAAAGTGTACTAGTTCATTTTCTTCCTCAATTCTTCTTTGGGTTTGAAACCCACTATCCTTATCTCCTATGATATGATATTCAAAGTGGTTCTTCTGAACATACCTAATTGAAGTCTTCTTAAGTGTATTCTCAAAATCAACCTTGAAGTCTTCATCACTGCTACAAATTGGATCTTCGTTGTCTTCCTCATCTATAATATCAATGGACTAGATTTTTTATCAATACTTACATTGACACTTTCCATAATCCTCTTCATTTTTTTGTTATAGCATCAATATACCTTGCTTACCATAGAATAACCAAGAAAGATACCTTCATTAGATTTAGAATCAAACTTACCTAAATGTTCTTCATCCCTTTTGATGTAGCACTTGCTTCCAAATATCATGAGATTTCTAACTATGTATTTGGTCTTCCTTTCTATAGTTCATATGGTGTTTTAGCAGTTGTTGGTCTAATTTGAGCTTTGTTAAAAATATACACTCTATTTTGAACTAGTTCTCTTTAATAAATGTCTAAAAAAATTGCTTGACTTAATATTATTCTAGTCATATTCTTGTATAGTCTGGTTCTTCCTCTCAACTACTCCATTCTAGCATTGAGTTCTAGGAGTAGAAAACTATCTCTAGATCCCATGCAACTCACAAAATTCATCATACCTATAAAAAATTAATTATTCATCTCTATTTGATCTCAGACTCTTGATTGTTCTTCTTATCCCATTTTCAACCATGACCTTAAATGCTTTAAACTTCTCAAAATATTTTGATTTATCTTTTAGAAAAGTAATCTTAGTCATTCTAGAATAATCATCAAAAGCATCATATAATACCTATCACCTTGTAAGCTTTTTGTTCTCATTGATCTACATAGATCAGTATGAATCAAATCTAATGGCTTTTTTATAGAATATTCCTTAGTAGGAAATCTAGTCCTTGTCTAATTTCCTTCATGGCATGGTTTCCAGCTAGTAGAATGAGGCTTTAAAATCTTTGGCATGTCCCTTACCATTCCATTTGAATTGATCCTCACAAGATCATGAAAATTGATGTGTCCTAGAATCTTCTATGCTAAAACCAACTTTCTTCTCTGTGTATTACAAAGCAACTATGTCCATTTACCTCACTAAGATGATATACATCACTATCAATCCAACTTCCTTTTACAAAAATCTCTCCAGTACTAATCTTTTTTATTTCAGAACCTTTAACACTAATTGAAATCCACACATTTGACTTACACATAAAAGATTATGTTTCAATCCTTCCACATATAGAACATCATGATTTTTTTTCTTTCCACCATAGAAACTCAAAATACCCTTACAAGTAATCTTAGCAACAAAGTTATTACCACTTAGGATTGCAGGCCCCCATCAAACTTCTTGAAGTGCATGAACTTACTCTTGCCCCAATCATATGACTTGAGCATCCACTATCAATGATCCATAGCTTCTTCTCTTTTAAGCATGTAGAGTAGTCTTATCCACCATGTATCTCTTTGATCTTTTCTCCTTTGGTTTCTTCTTCCACACTTTAGTGCTTCCACAATAGTGGTTTATAATTTTTGGGAGATCTTGATTTTCATTGAAATCACATATTTTAAGAAAATATAATAATTTAAGCCTTGGAAAGTTCCATTTAAAGGATTATGATTGAAGATGGTTTGATCAAACCACCTTAGACCAAGCCCCCTTGGATAGAACCCCACTAGTTTTAAACCATACCTATAACAGAGTCTCCTTTACACCTATCAAAATACTAATAAAAAACCACTTTTGCTTTACTTTTTGGGGGAACAAATGAATTCATTTAAAATTTATTTATTTTAATTATATAGTCCTTATTATAAGCTTCCAGAAAAGTATAATTTTAATTAAATTTAATTTGATTA
>VDFB02000003.1:201063265-201089586 GCA_007258455.2 Sequoia sempervirens
CTTTAGTCATAATTCAAATAGAAAATGAATAATAATAATTTATTAAATTAAAAGTAAAGCATAATTTATATTGGTGGAAAGTTGAGAATCTCCTTTAAAAGCCCTTTTCGTTTCATCAATTTTGGGTAAAAGAAAAGTCTTCAGCCACATACCCATCATATCGCCACTTTTTGGCCCATCATGATCCTACACATACCCATTTCTCTCTTAAATTTGTATAAAATATGCTGAAATAATATTGAACAAACTCTTACGAGTGTAACTAGTTGTCACTAAAATAGAAATGATATTCCCTCAAAAAAATTCTATCATCCTCTATACTATCATCTACATGCCTACATATACAATATGAATAAACATAGCCACCTATAGGGTAATCCCACAATATTGGTTTACAATTTTTGGCCAAACTAGACACTTAAATAATTTTTTCTAACTAAATCTTCACTTTCGAGCACCTATAGCGGCTAAACAGTGAGGAATTTGAAGATGATGCAAACTAGTGATTTGTGACATTTTTCCTGTAGATTCTAAATATATTTTTTTCAAAAAATTTAGAATCATATTGCACTTCTTATTCTATCTCCTTTGAAAACTAGTTTTTTTCAGTAAACAACATTTTAAAGTAGTGTCGCTCACCGTATAACGCATAAATTTTTTTCCATGAAGGATAAAAATCAAAATTTTTCAAATTTAAATTTGTTACTATGATATCTAGTGCTTCCAATTGGTTTCATAGTGTTTTATTGAATATTTTTTTCCTTAATCAAGTTACGAAGTCAAACCAATTACAATTTAGACATAGGTGGACCATCTAACGCGTAACTTTTTTTGTATGTATCAAAATTCAATTTATTTTTTTGTTGGGTGAAGGACTTCAATATCTGGTGCACTCATATTTTTCAATTTTTTTTTTTGATAATATCCTATTTTTCTACATGTGCAAAACAAAGAGCTTGATTTTCAATGAAAAGCCTATGTTTAATAAAACTAAAAAAATAAATAAATAATAAAAAAAATATTAAAATTATATTCGTTGGATAATTCGTTCTGAGGATTACCATTATCTAGTTGGGTCTGTAAAGTATCCTCCATTTTCATCCTCAACTTGAGCTTCGAAGCATAAAATTTTGGAGTTTTTTGGTGCCATAGGGTGAGAAGGTGGGAAAAGGGGGGTTCGGGTGAACCATAGGGGGTTCGAGCGAACCCCCTTTCAAAAAAGGTTTTGTTTGTGTTTTTTGGTAGGAATGGTGGGACCTTGCATTAAATGGGTTCGTTCAAACTGAATAGTTTGTTCGAACCCTAAAAATAATTTTTTTTTGCATGGGGTCATTTTTTGCAACTTTTCCTTCCTCACTCAAATTGTAAACCACTTTTGTGGGTTTACCCTATGCTAAATTGTAATATTGTGATTGGATTTCCTCCTGTGGAGTAAGAGTATATAGTTTTCTACAAAATCAACCACTGATAGTATAGTTCCAATTGGAAATGTGTTTCTACATGTGTGAAATTGTGCATCAAGCCATCAAGCATGTTGAGAGTATTTGACATATTTTGGTACAAGCTTACTCTTAAATTCTAATATGAATGAATGTGCACTAATTTTTTCTATGATTAAATCACAATGCTTTCCAATTTTTCCATCCTTTAAAGAATACTTAACATTCTTAAATCTTTTAACATCCACTAATTGTTGTCCAAAATAATTTTCAACACTTTCATGCATACAAACTCTTAAGAATGAAAATTTTCCATAACTAGTGCATTGTCTAGATATACATGAACTTAAATAAAATAAATGCCCATTAGATCTTTCACAAAAAAACATGCTATAAACCACTTGATTGTTTTAGGTGGCCCATATTAATACCACATTCCTTCATAATCATGTTAGTATATTAAGTACAATGTATATATCAAAAAACATCATAATAATAATGAAATTGCACATGCATTTTACAACAAAAAGTGATTTTTTACATATTAATTTTGACATACTAAGGTTTACTATTTTGAAATGATCTTTGACTTATGCTAATATTTCCAGGTAACACTAAATCATCTTAAAAATTTCTATAAAATTTGGTTTGATTTGTGTCTAATAGGTGTTTTGGATGAGGATTGCAAATTTTGGACCCCACTCTTAATTTTAAAACATCTTTAGCATTAAACGATACCCTTGTATTATCATGCCAATATTTTTCAACCAAAGTTTTGATTTCAATGTTCAATTTCATGTCAGAACTTGGGATTTGACTACTAAAACTCCAACATTGGTTGATCTTGGATCATTTTCTATACTTTCTCTTCTCTTTTTCATTCTTACCAATGTTTTAGGATGTATGTTTAGAATTCTACTTAGCATTATTTTATCCAAAGATTTTTTATTAACTATAGTAGTTTTTATAATAGCTTGTCATGCCACATTCTTATCTTTATATTGACTCTGCTTTCCAATAGACTCAATGACACTAGCAATAGTAGATATAACATGTTTAAGCGATTCATCTTTTCTTTTTGGTTTCACAAAAATGCCCAACTTTTTCATTACTTTTCTCATTTTCCACATTCTGATCAATTGCATCATGAGTTGAAATTGAAATAATATTTTTTTTTTGATAAAAAATGTTTGTATAATCTATTGGCATATGTTCTTATTTGTCTCCAAAAAATATTACCACGAAGATTATCCGAAAAAGTACTTTCAAATTTTTTAAAAATATTTTTGTTTTAAACAAAATAAAGATTTTTAGTTTCAACAACTAAAGGATTTTCATTTTCACCAACACAAGGATTTTCATTTTCAACAACAAAAAGATTTTTATTTTCACCAACAAAAGGATTTTCATTTTCAACAATGAAAGGATTTTCATTTTGACCAACATAAGGGATTTCAATTTCAATATTCATTTCTACAACTTGTTTATGAATAAAATTGATCTCAACATTGTTATATCTAGCTTCTTGTAAATGATCAATACAAATATCATCTAAAATCACATTTTCCATATCATTCAAAGGTGGATTTGAAGATGTACCTAGATTTTTTCCTATTGTCACATTCTCCATAGCATTAGAAGGTGGATTTGAAGACATACCAAGATCAGTTTCTATAATCGAATTATCTTCCACATTCACCTTTTGCAAATTTGCATCATCTACATCTATGGTCTCTTCAATGTTTTTATCTTCAATAGTCATGGAACTAGATGCTTCAACATTATTCATTGCTCGAATCCTCATTCTTCTATATCTTTGTCATTTTTCCTCCTCCCTATTTTCTTGAATTTCTTCAGGGGTCAATACCTTCCAATCTTTCCTCTTTTGACGAGGTTGTGATCCCATGATTACAAAATTCTAAAGTACAAATGAATTTCAATAGTAAAAGTCTTTCCTTTTTATTCCTCCTTCAAATGAGTAGAAAATGAACACAATTCCACTCCAAAATTGTCCAAATGTTTCCTCCCAAAATTTAAATGAAATTACAAGTTCAAGATCATGTAGAAGACAAGATTTGACAAAAAAATGCAAAATAGTCGCTATCAATCTTACATTGTCATGAGATGTCAAGTTGTAGAATTGACAACAATTTTTTGTCAGTAAAAATTAAAAAATGGTAAAAAATGAAATGAGATCCCGTAGCAAATGAGATCCCATCTTATTTTCGACCGCTCAAACTAATAAGTAAAGAAAACGAGATCCCATTTCTTAAAATTTGAATTGTAAGCATGTTTTTTGCTATGGGTTTTGGGTTAGGTAAAGGCTTTGGACTTGCTTTGACCTACAACTTGAAGGTCATGTTAGTGTCACTAGAAAAGAGTGGCTTTGGACATATCTCTAAAGACATTTTTTGCAAATTTTTTTTATGAAATCCCAACCCATTATAGATGAGATTGTGTAGATTCCAAATATGTAAATTTTTTACAATTGGATTATTTTTCTATTTTTCAAGTAATTTTTGATGAAATTGGTCCATAAACTTGAAATATCAAATTTAATTATTATTTTAATTACTTTTTATTAAAATATTTTTTTTAAAAACAAATTATACGTGCATAATATTTAGACAATTATTTTTAATTTAAAATAAAAATAAAAATGATAAGTTTAGGTATCTTATGTGTGATGTATACAAGGAATTTTCAAAACAACAATTACGACCAATAAAAAATTAATAAAAAAATATTCAAATTTTTTTTGCAAAAATATATCAAGCACAATCTTCAGTGTGTTATAGATCTTTTTCCAAAAGGATTCAAAAAATACAATTATTTAGGTCAAAATATGGTTGACGTACACATGTATGGTATGGTTAAAAAAGTGACTTTTAAATAGTGATTTTTAGACATACATATTGAAAATCAATTTTTCTCATCTGGGTATTAAAACAAATTAAATATTTGGAAACTAGACTCTGAGTACTACATTTCATATTATTGACTTTTTTTATATTTAAGTGCTTCAAAATTTTAGGTCAAATGTGACAAATTATGAAAAATAGGGAAAACACTTCCACTTTTTGGCCAAAAAGTGGACTCAACTTTTTGTACACACCCTAATGCATGATTACTCTAACACCCCCCTTAAGATGAACTTAAGGAGTAGCTAAAAACCCTAAAAAAGAGACATAAGGTACCCATGCACAAACATTCTAATCTCTCACAACTAGAGAAAAAAGAGAAAACCACATTAGAAAAACTCCTCTCCAAAAGAGAGAAAGGTGAATGAAGGACTGGAAAATCCTCCAAACCAATATGAAGGACTAAGAATCCTTCAAACAAAAAAAGTCCCAAAAGAGAGAAACCTATAGCACAACAAAATTACCAAATCGACAAGTTTCTCAATTGTACCATTTATTTCCCTATACACATGTTCAATTTTGAAATTTCAAACTTTAATAGTAACTCGTGGCAACATTGAAGAGTATTTTTAATTTTCTAGTTTGGGCAACAACTTCTACAAAAGGTGTTAATTGTCAATAATGAGCCTCGTTCAATTATTATTTTTTTGACTCCCAATTTTAGACCAATTTTTAAACCCAATAAAATGGTTGAAATTTGACTTCATTGTTAGTGCCAACCAATGTTTTTTTAGATGCAACATCTATCATAGAACTGTCATGATTTCTAAATGCGCAATGAGTTCTTGAAAGACCCAGATTCTCCCTAGATGCATCGTCAACATTCGATTTTATCCAACCTTCATCCGATGGTTTCCAAACCACCTTAGCCCTTGCTTCTGCTATCAAATTATCCCACTTCTTCCCATGAAAACGTTATCGAAGAGTTATATTATTTTATTTTATTTAGAGTTATTTTATTAAGTCACACAACTATTAAAGAACCCACACATATTTAAAAAAATTAAAACTCTTTAATAAATAAAACAACTCTTAAATAAATAATTCTAAAATAAAATAAGTGTTATAATATAATTTATTTTGTCTTTGCAATGTTTTAATAATTTGACTTCGATGACAATCAAATGAAATGGATTGACGTCTTTAATGTACATCCATAATGGATTTGTTAAAGGTAGTAAAAATAAAGATGAAATAGGAGATAATTCTAAATGAATATAAAGGAATCAAGGAGAATCTCAACTTTGTTAATTATGAGTTTTGATAAGTCAAAATAGATATCACAAATTGCGTGAAATGGAATCAATAAAGATGGAATAAGATATAATAAAAGACAAAGATATGTAGAAGGAATCAATAATTCTAAATGAATATAAAGAAGAATCTCAACTTTGTTAATTATGAGTTTTGATAAGTCAAAATAGATATCATGAATTGTGTGACATGGATAATGTCCCCACCTTAATAAAAGACAAAGATATGTAGAAGGAATCAATAATTCTAAATGAATATAAAGAAGAATCTCAACTTTGTTAATTATGAGTTTTGATAAGTCAAAATAGATATCATGAATTGTGTGACATGGATAATGTCCCCACCTTTATTTTCCTATTATGTATACACGAAAGATAATATTTAACAATACAAAAATAAGGAAAAATGTCAATTGCCAATCATTAATTCATTGAAACAATTAAAAAATGAAATCCAACCAACTTCCCATACCATTTAAGAATCAATGTACAAATTAATGGACAACTAAATTGCTGAGCACACGTTTCAATCCCTTGTAAATGACTGCTTCTTTGTATTGTTTTATTAATAATAAAATTGACAATTAAAAATTAATAATAATACAAATAAACAAATAACTGGTTTCTGTTCAATTTTGCCACGTCATCTGTCACCCAGTCACTGTATCTGCCACGTCATCTATCACAATATTTAAATTGCCATATCCATCGTTTTTTTTATTGGATTAAAATATTTTTTTTAATAAAACAGGACAGAAACATTTCCCAATAAAGCAGACACATTATAAAAAAACGGTTATTTAATAAAAAAAGAGTTGGCAATTGGTAAT
Source organism: Sequoia sempervirens (assembly GCA_007258455.2). Taxonomy (NCBI): domain Eukaryota; kingdom Viridiplantae; phylum Streptophyta; class Pinopsida; order Cupressales; family Cupressaceae; genus Sequoia; species Sequoia sempervirens. The sequence goes on from VDFB02000003.1 coordinate 201,069,709, forward strand.
TTGGTAGTATTAAAAAAATAAAATAAACAAATAATATATTCTTCCCAAGGGCGGTTATATATTCGCCTTGACTAGTTGCATCTGCCACGTCATCTATCACATTGTTTAAATGGAGACCGAGTCATCGTTGATTCCGCTAATCTTGGAATAATGTGAAGCGTGTAAAAAGTCAAAGTTGTTGGAATAATTTGAACAATTAAGCAAAAGAATTGTTCGCATTAGGTATTGTATATTTTTTATTTATTTTATTAGGGCTCAATTCTCCAAATATATATTATTTGTTTGTTTTTAATATGATTATTTCTTAATACTCCAAAATGTCAACTCTTGTTTATTTAAAAAAAAAACAATACAAAGAAGCGTAGGGAAAATGTCAAACTTCATCTATCAGACAAGAAAGGGATTGAAAATGTGTGCTCAACAATGTTGAAGTCATGATTATTACATGAAGGTCCATTACTTCACAATTTTTTGGGGATGCTTTTATTCTTTTTAGGTTACTGGTATGGGAAGTATAAATTATCAATTTTTACATTAAAGTGATAGAGCATTTCATTAATTGTTTCAATGAATAAATAGTTAAGAACAAAGACTGGGTATGAATTATTGGAGAGAAAAATCTTATCAGATAAATAACTTCACCACACTAAATCAAAGATTCATAGATGACACATATGACAAGAAATGAACTTGAAAAAATATGGGGTTAAAGGTAAATGCATGACAAGTAGGATGGCATGAAAGAAACAAAGTATTGGAGATTATCCAATCATGTGAAATAGGATATATGGTGATAGGGAATGCGCCCAAAAAAGGTGAAGCAAAGAAAGGCATGGAGAATAACAAAGAGAGCCAAGAAAATGGAGACTCATGTGGAGAGGAAACATTTAACCAAAAAATACAATGAAGAAAGGGAATGTTGAAGGAGATGACAATGAAATGGAGGAGCCAAACAATGAGGAAGCATGTATAAATTTAGATTTTATGCTTCTTGATGACATTGTTGATTATATTGTTGAGTTTCAACACAAGTTTGTCATTCATTTGTTTTATTAAGAGGAATTCCATCTAAATAAAATTTCTACAAATGGGCTTATATTAAACTAGGAAAATAGGAGCTAAAATATTGAAGCCTTGAGAGGGTTAGGAAAGGCTCTATATTTTGCAAATTTAAAGTAGTTGAACATGCTCAAGTTGTGCTTCAATAAGGCACGTGAGATATTTGTAGTTAGATCTACTACCTATAGACTTGGACCTTCGATTCTCACTTTGAGGGCCCTTCAGAATCTGGATACCTAATGTGGGTAGAGCTACCTTTTTAAACCTTTCCTTAAAACCTTTTTTGAGTTAAAATTTTTATAACTTGGAAGACTTATAACACAAAAAAAGTTGTACTTTAAGGGTGCATCCTAGAGTTTGTGTGGAGATGGAATTAAACAATCAATTGCTTGAGAATATCAAGATAAATGGCCCTAGGTTTGATTTTTATTAGCCATTAACATATTTAAATAAACCTAATTCTTTTTTTTTCCCAACAAGATGGTCACTTGATAAGATATTGTCTTATCAAAAGAAATCAATTTGTTCAGCTTCCAATTTTATCCCCAGCTAGTCCATACCAAATACAAACACCTCAATATTCTGCTATTCTTAAGGCTTATATACATTACAAAAAAAGATCAAATCTTTATTGGATGTCCACATAAATAATATTAAGTCTTCTATAATTTATACCCCATCCTACAAATATACTATAATGGTGGATAGATGAAAAATGATAAGGAAGAGGAAAGAACCTTTAGGGCCTATTGAGATTTAGAACTTGACCATATGTTTTCTCAAATTTATCCTCCCTTATCATCATCTCACCCTAATTTGAGATCTCATGGTCAACCTTTTATGTCTCCTCTATTTGCGAGATAAAGATCAAAATACCCCATCCCACTCTAATTGATCAAAGATCTTTTGATCAATATATTACCCTTGGTAATTGTTTTGATGTTCTTCCATAAGAGGAAGATCTTCCTGATTCATCTTCATCACGAAGTGCACAATTCTTTCTTGGAATTTAAGAGGGGTATCTCTCCCTCATCACAAATATATAGTTAAGGAGGTTATCATTAAGTGGGAAATACATATTATTTTACTACAAGAAGTCAAAAAAATATTCTATATCTTGTTACTTATCTATCCAATATATGGATATATGTGTCATTTCTTCACACATCACATATAGAAGGTAGAGAGGGAGTTCTTAGTAGTATTTTTTCATGGTTTTAAGATTTTTCATTCATCAAGGTTAGGAACCATCGCATAGTTGTGTATGGGACCTAACATTATCAATGGACAACCTATTATATTTTGTTGAACTTATGCACTTAATAATACAAATGATAGATGAGAGTTATGGGATTAGGAATATCCAACATTTCCTAATTTTGATTGGGTTAAAGGAGATGATTTTAACATGGTGGAGCATTCCAAAGATCCCAGCTAGCCTAGTCATGTTTTGAGATTGAAGAGTTTGATGGATGTTTGAATTGTCATAATATTATGAAGGGTAATAGATTCAATTCATATCAAATGTTTTAGTCATGAATATCATTGGTTCTCAGGTGCTGCCACAATAATGGGTTACACTTTTTGGGACATCCTGATTTTTGCTTGAAATCACATATTTTTAGAAAATACAATGATTTATGACTTTAAAGGTTCCATTTAAATTATTTTAATTAAAGAGGGATTGATCAAACCCCTTAGATCAAACCCCCTTGGATAGAACCTTGTTAGATTTAAACCATACCTATAGTCTCCTCTACACCTATCAAAATGCTGATAAAAAACCACTTTTGATTTACCTTTTGAGTGATCAAATGAATTCATTTAAAATTTATGCTTTGTAAGCCTGTAGCCCTTATTATAAGCTTCCTAAAAAGTATAATTTTAAATATGTTTAATTTGATTATTATATTTATTTCTTATTTCTTGTGAATGTAGAATTTTCAATGAACATCAAGTTCTTTATTTACACATACGAAAAAATAGAAAAATAGAGAAAAAAAAATTCTAAAAAATACATGTGCCCTAGGTATTGATGTCCTTATTCCAACAAAAAAAGAATAAGTTAATTCAAATGAATACAAAAATTTTATGTGTGTCAGTCCTCTGTCAAATTATAATTAAGCTGACTTGGAAAATTAATTAAAAAAAATATATGTAACAAAAAATTATGAAAAAATATCCATCCCCTAGATATTGGTCTGAAAAAATTGCATTTTAAAAATCAGAATTGTATCCTAACTATAAAAAGAGTTATGGGCGCGCCGAAGTGAACATTACTTTTAAAAAATGCTGATTAGTAGAAAAAATAAGTTATTAAAAATTACATAAAATGATTCACAATTTATTTTTTAATTTTTTTTAAAAAATATAATTAGAATCTACACAAAATATCTAACAAATAACTAGTTTGATTCATCTTCAAAACCTTAATGATTTAACTGCTATAGGTGTAAGAAAGTAAATGTCTAGTGAAAAATCCTGATTTTAATGTCAAGTTTGGCCAAAAATTGTAACCCATTATTGTGGGATCACCCCAGTTGTAGTTCTTGGTCTAATTGTAGAATTGAAGATGATATAAAATTTAGCATACATTGATATGTAATGTATATCTCCTAACCTACTAATAATTTATGATTCTTCTAGTTATTGTGTAAAAGTATATTATTTTACTCCAATCTCAAATCATTTTCCCATTATTTTTTCTATCTCAAGGGTTGGAAAATTATAGCGTATTCTCAACTAACTTATAAGATTAATACATCATACGTAAAAAAAATCTTCTTATGTTGTTTTGAAAGAGAAAAAACGGGTTTTACAGGGACCCAAAACCATAAATTTTTACAAACAAGAGAGATAAAATGTTAAAGAGCCTTGAAATCGATAGGTTGTAGAAAGGAAAACATGAGAACAAAGCAACAACCACCAAAAAAATCCAACAAGGGCCACAAAAAAGACCCCAAAAAGACTAGTAAAAAACACCAACAACAACTAAACTTGGGATTTTAAGATTTCCGAGGTCTCAACTTCCATGTCGTTCATCTCTTGGACCTCCCTTAAGATCTGGACCATCTGGGGAGTGGGAGGAACTTTCCTTTTAAGGTTGGCATGGGTCCTCTTCAATATTCCTTCATCCTCATCCTTATTTTTATCCTTGTCCTCTTCCAGGTCAACAACCAACGAGCCCTGTTGTGACTTTTCCAGCTTTTTAGACATAACATTAATAATAATAACATCAAGTGCCTGACCATTTTATGTTTTGTTCCACCACAATTCTTATATTGTTTCTTATTTTAACAATATCAACTTCCAGAGTCTTATACTTGTCCTCAATGTTATCAGCTCCGATCTCTGTTTTGCTAGTTTTATGTTTTCCATCTTCATTGTACATGGAAAACAACTTTAGCTTCAAATCCTCCACCTTGCTATTTAGAGTCCTATTTCTGAGATTGAGATCATTCATTTCCTGATAGGCCCATTTTGTAACTCTAAAAATATCCCCAACTCCATTTCTAGTGGAGGCAAGGATATCTCTGGATAGATCCTGGTCTAAAATGGTGTTGAGTTCCTCTAGGTTGGGGGAGTTGGGAAATCTAGTCTCATCATTTATGAAAGAGGTAGGATAGGTAGAAGAAGAATCTCTGCTAGCTTTAGGGTTCGTAGTTTTATCCTCTAGCGAGTCCATGGAATAGGAAACCAACTTATTGGCCAGGGAACCCTTGATCTCCAGATTCAATAAAGGGGTTGGGCATCTAGGGGAATTCTGAGGGTTAAATTTCAAGGGTTGGGGTTTACCAGGTTGGGATTTCTTGCCAGAAAAGACGTGGGCTAAATGGGTATCAACAATACTCTCCTGGTTAGGCTTAGAGTGATTCTCCAAACCACTACTATCTATTTCATAGTCCTCAGACTCCGCAGAGGCAACCGACTTAGATAAAGCTGAGAGATTTTGAAAATGTTCAAAGATTAACCAAATAAGCCCAGGATGAAGAATAGGGTTTCTCCTGAGATTTTTCTTATGGTCCTCAAGGCTATTGCTCAACGAACAAAATAGGTAGTAACCTGAAAAGAAATCTATACCTTATGGCAGAAGTGGTTAAGGATAGAAAAATGATAACCATAAACTTTGGTAAACCTCCCGTCCAAGGTGATATACTCCATAATGGTATGGAGCACCTTTCTCCAAAGTGCCTTGATGGAGTCGATTTTGATATAGCTATTGGAAACTTTGACAAGCTTCATTTTATCCTTTTCTTTCTTTAGGAAATTGATGACCACCTCATATGAAAACCTTCTGTCACAATAAAATTTCAAGCCCTTAGTAGGCATTCCAGTCACCTCTCCTATAATTTTCTCATTTAGTTTCACATTTCTCCCAAAGAGGATGATTTCACCATTACTCCAGTTCTTTTCAAAGTAGTTCGTGGCTTTAGAGTATAGTCCTTGAAGTTTTTCTACAAATGGAACCAAACCACCTTTCTCAATTTGTTTCCAGACCTTGGCATTCCTCGTGTGCATTTCGTAGCTACTTGGATCAATTATTTTCCTATCCCCCCCATATTCGCATGCACCTCACTACTGTCACTACCACACCAAAAGAACTGTTTCCAATTTACGCAACCATTCCAATGAACCCACAAAGCATGTCGCTTAATCTTACCAACTAAGTAATTAGATACAACCCCATCAAATCTCTTGATATCGATGTACATAGCATTTTTCCTTTTCATCATTAAAGATATTTTCTTCTTTCCCATGCGTAACATCATAATCTAATAAAGCCTTAACTTTAGCTCCCAAGTCCCTAAAATTATGCCACGTGTTCAGACCTCCCCACTTAACCCCCTCATTCATGAAACAGTTTGCCACACTGTTAGCTTCCCTCTAGATGTGAGAGATTTTAACTTTTTTGAACTTACCAAGGATAGATTTAGCTTCTTCTATCCAATTCTTAATAGACCAAGATGGGGGGGTCCTCCTTAGGATATAGTCAATGATGTTTTTCGAGTCCCCTTCAAGCCATAAGAATTTAATATTCATATTTTAGGCTAGATTTAAAACTTGGGAAGCTTCTATATCCTCTAACACATGGTTCGTTTGAGACCCTAGGGATATAGCCACCACCACCAAAAAGTTACCATTTGAATCCCTTAACACACCTCCACTTCTGGCCACCCCATGATTTCCCTTTGTAGTGCCATCAAAGTTGGCTTTAGTCCAACCAATTGGTGGGAAGGTCCAATAAACACCCTCCCTGTCTTTTTTAGCTGGCTTGGGAGCCTTAGAAAGATCCATTTTGAGATTCCAATTCTTGGCTATCATTAGATCATAGGGAGAGTATACCACAACCTCAAGATTAATTTTTTTTTGGGGAATGACGTGAAATTTTCCTTTATTAACCTTAAAAAAATTTCAAAGACATTAGTTTGTGACATCTCCTTATCCCTGAAAAATTTGTTATTACATTCTTTCCACACTCCCCAAACCACAAAAGGGAAAAAAAAGGCCCATAACCTTCGAATCAAAGGATTTTGAGAAGGAACCTTCCATTGTGAGAAGAAATCTTTAATGGACAGGGGGAATACCCAGGATACATTCCACATAGCCAAAAATTTTCCCTAGATAGTAGCCACAAACGGACAGTGGAGAAACAAATGATTAGTTGACTCTGCCTCACTTTTGCAAAGATAACATCTATTAGGTATTTGTAGTCCCCTTTTGCAAAGATTATCCATATTAAGCTCTTTATTTTGGAGTAGAATCCAGAAGAAAATGTTGACTTTAGGAGTCAAGTGTTTGATCCACGCTTTAGACTAGAAAGGAGGGGGGGCTTGAGAAAGGGACAACATAGAAACAACCAACGAGACATAGTAGTTTCTGAAGCGTTGTCCATCCAAACAAGATGGCTATCCAATTGATTCTGCCCCAATCTAACAGTCCTCAAGGAAGGTTGAATCGGGGCCAACTCTTGGCTAACCATACTTAAATCCACCCAGTCTCCTTCACTCCAATAATCTTTGGCATACTCTCCAAAAGCAGTTTTGCAAAAAATTTCCCATCTATTGAATCTTTCAATTTTGATTAGGGGATCCTTAAATAACCATCTGTCCTCCCAGAACCTGGCACAATTTCCCCTTCTAATATGCCAACCAACCCTAGATTCCAAAATATTTCTACCAGCAATCATGTCATTGTAGCAAGCTAAACCAAGAGGAAAATTAGGAGAGTCCAGCAAGGCTTTGAGGGACACACAATTGGTCATATACTTACTTTTAAAGATATCTTTCCATTCTCCATCAGATGAAAAGGATCTCCAGATTTGTTTTGCTAGCAAAGTCTTGTTCAACATTCTGATTTTTCTAAGACCCAATCCCCCCATGGATTTCAGTCTACAAACCAAATCCCATCCAACAAGAGGCATCCTCTTTTTCTCCTCCACACCAAACCAAAAGAATCTTTTTTGAATCTTCTCAATGGCCTCTGCATATTTGGTAGGGATTTTGAATAGGCTTAAAGCATACACCAAGAGATTCTGAAGAGAAGCTTTGAGGAGCTAAATTTTTCCTGCTTGACTCAGATAAGCTCCTTTCCATCCAACCAACTTCTTATTGAACCTATCAACCAATGAACACCAAAAGGATTCTGGAGGTTTAAGGCATAGAGGTAATCCAAGGTAAGTAGAGGGAAAGGATTCCACCCTACAACCAAGAATTCTAGCAATCTTTAACTGTTTATGCTCCAGGGTATTAAAGAAATAAAGGGAACTCTTTTGTCTATTGAACATCTGCCCAGACGCTTTCTCATACACATCCAATATTTTTTTTTAAAGTCAGCCTTGGTCACCGTAGATCTTCCCATCAACATTGTGTCATCAAAAAATTATTGATGAGAACAAATCAAATTAGAAGAAGAGGGTCTAAGACCAGCAAGAGACCTCTGATCTATCGATATTTTTAAATTTCTTCCCAAGCTCTTAGCCATAATTGTGAATAGAATAAGGGAAATAGGAACCCCCTATCTTAGGCCTCTTGAAGTCTGAAAGAATCTCGAGGGAGAACCATTCACAATGATAGAAGTGGAGACAGTAGTGACAAGCTGATTCACCAACTGAATAACTCTGTTGCTAAACCCATACTCCTTCAGAATTCTGAATAATAATTCCCAATCAACATGGTCATAAGCTTTGGAGATATCTAGCTTAAGAAGAAACCCTTCAGTTTTAGATTCCACTAGTGAGTGGATATTCTCATGAACCGTAACTATAGAGTCAAGGATTTTCCTTCCAGGAACAAAACCATTCTATTGGGGGGAAATCAACAAAGGAAGAATAGACATAAGCCTTGATGTTAAAACCTTAGAAATGATTTTATAGAAATATTTGCAAAGACTAATGGGCCTAAATGCTTCAAACTCCATAGCCCCAGGTTTCTTGGGAACAAGGACCACAAAAGTAGCATTTAATTCCTTAAGAAGACTTCTGGACCCAAAGAATTCTTTAACTGCATTCACAACATCCTTTTCAACAATCTCCCAAAACCATTGAAAGAAAAACATAGGAAACCCATTAGGGCAAAGGGCCTTGTTTCCGTCAAAAGAAAAGACAACTTTCATAATTTCATCCCTAGAGGGGATGGCAACAAGCTTATCATTATCTTCCATTCCAACCACCTTAGGGATGGACCTTAACAAAAAATATTGGTCATTATTGTTGACTTCCCCACTCACCGAAAGAAGGCTGTTAAAGAAAAGGACAACCTACTTTTTGATATCTTCCTCCTCCTCAAATCTAATGCCATTGAATTCTATATGAGAGATTCTATTGGTAGCCCTGTGTTTTGAGGAAAACAAATGAAAGCACCTGGTGTTTCTATCTCCAGTTGAAAGCCACAACACTCTAGATCTCTACCTACAAAACTCCTCCTCTTTAGCTATGATATCATGCATTTGCACCAGAAGCTCATTTTATTTTACCCTGTAATTTTCTATGTATCCTTCCTTCTGAATTTTATCCTAGATCTCCACAAGCTCCATTTGAAGTTCAGACTTTATGCCAAAGATATTCCCGAAGGACTCTTTTTTTTAACTTCTTAATCTGTGTTTGACTTCCCTCAGTTTCTTAGCAATTCTGAACATAGTAGTACTCGACACATCAATATTCCACCATTTCTTGATTTCTTCAAAAATATGGGGGTGGTAAAGCCACATCTTTTCAAATCTAAAGGGAGAATTCCTTTTCACCTTTATAGGGTCCGCCAAAAAACTTATAGGAAAGTGGTCTGAACCCACTCTAGAAAGAGCTTTAAGAGAATAGTAATAGTTTATAAGCCACTGATTAGAAATTAAAGTTCTATTGAATCTTACTTGAATCAGGTCCTTATCGTTCCTTTGATTTTTCCAAGTATATACAGCTCCTTGCAAATCAAGATCAATCAATTCCTTGTTATTGATAAAATCCAAAAGGTCTGATTTACTTTCCAAGGTAACCTAAGAAGCCCCCAAATTTTTCTTCATTCAAAAGGGGTCTGCTAAAATCTCCCATAACAACCCAATGGTCATTATCAAAGATCCTGCAGAAAGCAACCAAATCATTCCAAAAATATTTTCTAGCACCTTTCCCATTAGGGGCATAGATATTCGACTGTATCCAACTAAAATTGTCTCTGATATGTGTGAATCTAGTTTCCACATGATTACTACTTTCTAGTAGAGGTTCTCCTTTAATGAAGTTCTAGATCCAAAAAGTAGCAATTCCTCTAGAAGCACCATCTGAACTATTTCCTTGGATTCCACAGTTCTGAAACATTTTGATCTTTTCCACCTTATCTTTAGACATTTTAGTTTCTTGGATGAGAAGAATATCAGGTTTATGATCCCTAACAAAATTTTGCAAAACATCCCTCTTATAAAGGCTATTAAGCCCTCTAATATTCCATGACATTATATTCATATCTTACCAGGGGATTGGAGAATCTCCAGAATGGTCTTTTGAACACCATCCGCTATGTCTTGAAAGCTAGCATTCTCTCTACCATTTACCTGATCTTCTACCTTGGCCATTCTTAGAAGCACCACAGTCCACCTTAGCTCTAGTCCTGGTAACAACTCCACTCGAGGTATTCTATTGTTTACTTCTCTCATTTTTCCTCGATTGAGAAAGGACTTCTTCCCAATCAGTATCTTCTTGAATCTCCATCTCTCTCCCAGATTCCCATTCCTTGTCATACATTTTTCTTTTCTCCTAGGGGGGAGAGTATCCATTAGACCATTCTTGAATAGGTTCAATTTGTCACTTGAAAGTTCATTTTTTTGACTCAGGTTCTCAGATGTATCCATGAAAAAATACGGAGTTTATTTTTCCACCAGTAAAAGAGGATCCTCACTTGAGGGAAAACTTTCTGCAGAGGCGTGAGATAGGATAGGAATTCCAACCTCCAGAGACAAACCCTGAATAGGAATATCCTCTAGACCTAGACTACCATTTTCCTTGCCTTTTGACATCATCGCAGGAATGGAAGAGACACAAACCATATTCCTTTTACCACTCCCACCATTCTCCATGATATCTTCTCCCTCTTTCTTTGACTCATTGGTGCTTTCTGCCCCTTGTTGTTGATTCTTCTAGACTTCAAATTCCTTGGGCCTTGTTTCTCCTTTGCTTTCAGAAGCATTCCTTGGAACTTCATATTTCCTGCCATTTTCCTCATTAAGGGCAAGGCTAATAGCTTGTCCTTCTCCATCACACTTCTTTCTCCAAACAGTTTTGGGGTTAGATAGGAGTTTTTCTTTGTCTTTGCTAGCATTAAGTGGGCATTTCTTGGCCCAATGCCCCAATTTTCTGCACTTGAAGCAAGCAAATGGAATAAACTCAAACTCTATTGCTTGCGTCCAAGTACCCAACTTAGATTGGATTTTAATTGAGGAGGGGAGGTCAAAATTTTGTGATACTCCCACGCAGATTCTTGCAAACACCAACCTCTTTCTAGCTGCTGTCATAGAATCAATGGATAGAAGCTCTCCAAAAGAGTTAGCAATGCCATTGAAGACATCCTCATTCCAATATTCTAGAGGGAGACCCAGAAATCTAGCCCATACTAGAAAATTCTTAAAAATGGAGTTAGAGAGATCCAACTGAGATGTCCATTTCTTGAGGGCCAGGGAAGATTTTTTTATGACCCAAGGTCCACCACTCCTCATAACCAATATTTCCTCCTTGTAAGTAAACTCAAAAGAAAAAAAACCCCTAGGAAGAGCAACCATCATGACCTTTCCATTGATTCTCCACTTATTTTTGACAAACTCCCTAACCACCTCAACATTTGGTCTAGGTCCCATAGAATTACCAACTAGAACTTTGTCCATCCTAGCAATATTATGATCAATAATCGAATCAGGCACAGAGATGGAAAACTTACCTTTCACTAGGTCAGAAATATTATGCACTGGAGGGAAGACCGATTTTCCATTGGTTTAACTCCAAAAAGTGAAGACCAAGGTTTTCTCTTTGCTCCTTCCTTTTCACAATCCCCCACCACTTCATTGGTTTTTTTTCCTTTTTGTTTTTCAGGAGAGTCCTCAGAAATTTTCTCCCCTCCCGAGTCCACCTGAATGTTGCTACTAGTGTCCTTCTCATCTGATTCATCCTTACCTTTCTCCTCACTCAGAACATGCACCAATTCCACCTGGGATTCCTTAGATCCTGCTCCACGACCTGCTCCATTGTTTGATGATTTGAAATCCTACATTTCCTGCCCACGCTCCATAGTCCCGCCCATTGATGATTCAAAATTCTTCTTATGTTGTTACACTGGTAGGAAATTGGTAATCTATTCCCAAGCCAAAAGAATGGGATTCTTATAGGGAATGGTTTCACTATGCTATAACACAATGTGTTTAATTATTACACTTGGATTAGCAAGAAAGGGTATGTGCAGGATCATGATGGGCCAAAAAGTGGTGATATGATGGGTATGTGTAGGGTATGTGGTTGACGACTTTTTCCTTACCCAAAATTGATGAAATGAAAAGGGTTTTAAAGAAGATTCTCAACATTCCACCAATATTTAAATTATTCTTTATTTTGAATTTAATAAATAATTAATATTAATTTTCTATTTGAATTATAGCTAAAGACCTAATTGATAGGTTGATTGAAAAAAATCTATAGCTTTCAAACGATATCACATTTTTTGAATCCAAAACATGCATCACATACTATGCTTCTCATACTATAATATTAAAAAAAATATGAATTTCATGAAGTTTTGACCAAGTTAAGGTGGTCAGACATATCAGTTTTTATAATTTTTAAAAGTTACAATAAAAAATTCATAATTAATTATTTACTTAGAAAAAAATTACAAAAAAATATGTATCACATCGGGACATGAGTCCTCTAATTATATCTAAAATCTTATATAAAAATATGATCATTTTATTGTGGTTAGGGTGCTAAGACAAACACCCACTTCTTATTTTTTCCCTGAAATTTAAGTACTACTGCATTGAAATTTGAAATTTTCACCAAATAGATTTAAAATAAAATAAAATAAACCTAGTAGTTTAGAAACTAAATTCAATTTTCTACAAATTCTATTCTTACATATTTTTGAAATAATATAGATAACTTATTCAAATTTTTACGTCAAGTTGCCTAACTCTGATTTTTTTGAATTTTTTGCCACTTAAGGGCCTACTTTTTCCATGATGATCCTACACATACCCCAAAAACATAAAGAAAAATAGCTTCAAAATAAGCTAGAACATGGTAGAAAACTGCTTAATTTAAATCCAAATAATATCAATATTCAAACTTCTATAACTACTATATAAGCCCAACTTCATAAAATTGACATATATAGGGGTCAATGAGATAAGATTGAGATAGATTACATTAGATTAAGGAGGTTTATAAATATTCCAAATACTTCTTCAACTTTTAAAACCATAAACATAAGGAGTATATTGAATCAATTCAAGATGAAATTGGTCATGTTTATATGAATTTAAAAGATAAATGAAAGTGTTTCAAAAAAATTATGTACATATTTTTAGAGAGGATTGTCATTGGTAGGATACTCAATCAAAATTATCTAAAAGATTATTAAATACCAAATACCCAAAAATGTGGATACTTTAAATATAGCTTTTCTAAACTATGATCTATCTAGTTAAAGACTTAGAATATGATATATTTTTAGTAGCCCCTAATAAAAGTCTTGGGATTTATGGGATCTTAGTAGGGTTCTACTAATGAATATGCCAATGTATTAATGAATAGTGTTCAAACAAGGTTTGTTAGGGTCTAATATTAAATAAGGTCCAATTAATATAATCTTCTTCTAAAAGGGAAGAATGAAGACACTATCTCTAGATGGCATCATATTACCTTTCTTAACACATCTTATAAAATAATTACTAAAGCCAAGTAGCTACAAGGACCAAACCAATGGTGAAAGAGATTATTAGACCCAAAAAAATAGGGTGCCTTGTAGAAGGTTATCCTTGATAACTTAATTTTGGCTTGGGAAGCTAGATAATGGGCTCAACAATCAAGTAAAAATGCATTGTACTATTTAAGCTAGACTTTGACCTAAAACTTATGATAGAATTCATTGGAGCTTTATCCTTAAGATTCTTTAGTGGTTGGGTTGTCATCCCAAAATGTGTAATCATGTTAAAATGTTATTCAAATATATTGATGCATAGTTGGTAATTAATTAATTAATTTATATAATATATTCTCACTCCAATCCTTAATCAAGGAGGGTTATCCTTTATCATCATTCCTTTATTTTCTTGATATTTATGAATGTAGTTACTTGCTAAAAAATATAACCAAATGAATTTGATAAAATGTATATTCATCCCTAACAATGTTGTTGTACACTCAATTCACATTTTGTTGATGATAGCATGTTCTTTCCCCAAAATTTTAGAAAGGAAATTAATAATGTGGTTGATATCAACTTATAATACTTTATTTTTGGATCAAAACTAGCACATTATAAAACCAAATTTTTTGTTGTCCAAGATGATTTAGTTACATAGTGGATCCTAAGGAATATAAAAAAATTGAAAACATAAATAGATCACATGATATTTGGATATTCCCTTTGGGTTGCGTGATCCTCTTTTTGGTTCATTTCTAAATTGAAAAATAATCTTTGTACTTGGGTAAACAAGCTTTTATCATTAGAAAGCAAGATCCAAGTTGTAAACCATATTTTCTTGGATTCCCATATGTATTAATTCCCATGATGGATGCCCTCCAAGAGAGGACACATGTGGAATTAAATAAACCCATTCATCAATTTCTATGGTCTAAATAGGATGAAAATTTTGGTTTTAAATATTCTTTTCCTTACTTGTACACAACCAAAAGCTAAAGGTGGATTGGGCCTTTTGGTCCCCAAGACAAAGGATGTGTTTATTAGCTAAATGAATAACTAGATTTTTTTATGTTGAACATATGTTGTCATTGATTTCAAAGTAGTAATGTGAAGGAGTACTGCCCTTGATGTCTAAAGGTGCTCATTGATGCCAAATGTGTAATGATAGCTAAATAGTGAGAATTAAATGTAGTTGTACTATTATATTTAAGAATTTTGAGAACAATGAAGAAGACTATTGTAGCATGCTTGTATTTATTCTATTGATATATAGGTAACCTAGAAGTTTGATTTGAAATGTTTGAGGTTAGATACCTAAGGCAATAAGATTTTTATCAAAAAATGTTCATGATTTGTATTCACTCTTGGATGCAAGTTTTGGTCTATGGTTTGAAAGGAGAGTATGTCTACACTTGTTTTATCTTATTCCAAAGTTTTCAAGATTTATGTTTAGCACATTGCAAAAATATTGAAGTGACAAAAGGGTCACTATGTTGGTTAACTAACTAGTTGATGTTTCAAAACTATGTGGTAGTGGCTTGTAGCATGTGACCTACAAAGATAGCGTGGGATGGTGAAATAGGTTTATGTTAAGGTCCTTGAAGGAAGCACACAACACTATGTTATTTTGATGATGCCAAATTTGGTTTAGGACCTACCCATTACATGCTTCACGTAAATTCTAATTTAGGTCCACCTTAGTTGACCTGGCTAATTGTTGATGGTGTTAAGGGACTCTTGGTTGACATAAAGTGATGTTAATGTAGTGAAATGTATATAATCATCATAGTTTCAGATCCATTTGGCGTGAATTTTTGTGGAAGTGTAAACTTGTGTGAGAAAGTGTGATTTGGGTGATGTAATGGGAGTCCCATCTCTCAATAATTATGCACTATAATCAAAAGATGGGTATGTGCAGGATCATGATGGGCCAAAAAGTGGCAATATGATGGGTATATATAGAGTATGTGGCTGACGACTTTTTTTTAACCCAAAATTCATGAAACAAAAAGGGTTTTTAAAGGAGATTCTTAGCTTTCCACCAAAATAAATTATTCTTTATTTTGAATTTAATAAATAATAATTATTTATTTTCTATTTGAATTACAACTAAAGTCTTGATTGATAGGTTGATTGAAAAAAAAACTATATCTTTCAAACGATATCACATTTTTTGAATCCAAAACATCCATCACATTCTATTCTTTGCATAATATAGGATTAAAAAAAGAAAAAATGAATTTCATGAAGTTTTGACCACGTTAAGGTGTTTAGACACACGAGTTTTTATACTTTTTAAAAGTTTTGATAAAAAAATCATAATTAATTATTTACTTGGAAAAAAATTACAAAAAAATATGCATCACATCAAGACATGAGTTCTCTACCTATATCTAAAATCTTATAAAAAAATATTATCATTTTATTGTGGTTAGGGTGGTCAGACAGACACCTACTTATTTTTTCCCTCAAATTTAAGTACTACTGCATTGAAATTTCAAATTTTCACCAAATAGATTTTCTTTTTTTGAAAATAAACCTAGTAGTTTAGAAACTAAATTCAATTTCCTACAAATTCTATTCTTACACATTTGTGAAATAATATAGATAACTTATTCAAATTTTTACATCAAGTTGCCTAACTCTGATTTTTCTGAATTTTTTTCCACTTAAAGGCCTTTTTTTTCCATGATGATCCTGCACATACCCAAATCATAAGGTATGTAGGAGAGTGTCTAGGAAAGATCAGATATTTTGTAAGTTGTGTAATCAACATTGAAGTTCCCAGATCTTTATCTTTGTAATTTGGTAGGACTAGTGTCTTAGTCATTGACTGTTTTCTTAGATCTTTGTATTTGGGGATTGGTGTTTCTAGTAGGTTGGTGCCTACAAATAAAATACAGAATTGGTGTCTCCAATAGGTTAGTGCCTACATCATGATTGTAACTTATTCATTATTTCTGTGAGGCTTTACTTTGATAGTAGCTCCAAACAACTCTTCTCATTGTGGTTTTCCCATTTTAGGTTTCCATGTATATTTGGTGTTCATTATGTGAATGTGTCCATATATGTTTCTTGATTGATAGTAGCTGTTTTGATTCTTGTCTTATGATTTATGTTTGGAGATATATGTTGAATTAAAGATTTTTAAATAGATTTGATATAATGATTCACCCCCCACTCTCAATATATTGTGTTCCCTTCAATTGGTATCAAAGACAAGTTCCTTTGAAGTAGATTAAAGACTTGAAGTAGATTCAGGATGACATACTTAGTGGCTCAAGAAATATTTTCTTCAAATAAGGAACCACTCTTTTATGGATCGAAGTATGCTTTTTGGAAAGTAAGGATGGAAGAATTGATGGCCCTAGGGTTTGACATTTGGAAATTAGTTGTGGATGGGTATGAAATCCCTAAAATTCCCCCAAGAGATTAGGCCAGAAAGAAGGTTTGTGAGAATAATGATAAAGAAAGGAATACTATTTTATGTGGTTTATCTAACTCTGAGTTTGTAAAGATAGTGAAGTGTGGAATAAGTTACACAACATATATGAAGGTGAGGACAAGGTAAAACAAGAAAATATTCAAACTCATCGAGGTCAGTTTGAAAGTCTAAAAGTGAGGGAAGAGGAAAATATTGCCACATTCTTGCTCTAGGTTGATGAGGGTGTAAACTCTATTAGAAATGTTGGTGAAGAACTGAAAGAAGGTATGATTGTGAAAAAGGTACTTAGATCCCTTCATAAAAAAATTGATGTAAAATTTTTTGTTGTTGAAGAATCTAAAGATCTGAATACTCTAAGGATGA
This sequence comes from Sequoia sempervirens, assembly GCA_007258455.2. NCBI lineage: Eukaryota > Viridiplantae > Streptophyta > Pinopsida > Cupressales > Cupressaceae > Sequoia > Sequoia sempervirens. Next base: position 201,086,965 of record VDFB02000003.1, read on the forward strand.
ATTACATGGAATCTTGAGTTCCTATTAAATGAGGATTGAGAATGACAATTTTGTAAGGAAAGAGGTTGCATTCAAGGTGTCCAAGAAGTAAGATGATATAGATTCAAAGGAACATTTAAATCTAGAAGAAGTAAACTTTTTAAAAAAGCTATAGAGAGGTTGTAAATAGTATAAAGGTAAGTTTCCTTTCAAAATTTTCAATTGTGGTGAATTAGGAAATTCCATGGCTAAGTTTCCATTCAAGGAATCTAACAATGATGAGAAGAATTCATTTGAAAAAGGGAAAAAGATTTAGAAAAATAATAATAAAAAATTATCAATGAGGAAGGGTACTCATCTGATGATGATGACCAATGAATCTCATGGATGAAGGAGAAAGGGATATTTTCATGGCTATGGATACCTCTGAATAAGATGTGAAAGTAAAGTCTAGAATTCAAAATGATGAAAAAGTAGACCTTGTGGAAGAATTAATTTGTGTCGGTAAAAAAAAAAGGTTGAAGAAAATAATTGCAGAAGTGAAAGCTAAAGATAAATTATCTTAGTATATTGAGGAGGTGGAGAAAATAGTCATTGATGCAAAGATTCAAGTGGATGAGACAAAGATAATTGAGGAAGTTATGACTGGAAGACTACTTTCAAGAGACAAGGATTATGAAAAACTTGAAGTAGAGATTGTATCACTGAGAAAAGATCTTGAAAAGTTAAATCATCAATTGAAGTCAAAGTTTGAGAAGAGCACTAAAATCTTGGATTAGATAATAGAGAGCCATAGATCACCACATAATAAAAAAGTATTGGTTTTATTGATGAAGACAATAATAAGACGATCGAACAACCTATGAAGTTTGTTGTTGAGAATCAAGAAAGGAATGGCTCCAAAAGTTAAAAATTTGATAAAGTTGTAGAAATCAATGAAACAAAGTTGTTGAATAATGGATTCATTCAAGTGCATAGATATAATAGAAGATTAAAAAGACATGATTCAAGAGGACAAGGCTACAATACTAGGTTCTATCATTCTTTTTGTGGTTACTAGTTTAATTTCAATCATCTTGGTCACAAGGCTATGAATTGTAGAAAGACTCTGATAATAAGAAATGATTTTTCTATTAGAAATTCATTTGCACCTTTATATAATTTTAATGTCATTTATCACAAATACAACAATTTTGGATACATTTCTAGAAATTGTAGTTAAGCAATTTTGTGAGCTCTCCTACACTAGATACAAAGAGAGATACGTCAAAATGTCATAATAATGAAGTAGATATTCGGTGATCCCACAATAGTGGTTTACAATTTTTGGCCAAATTGGACACTGAAATAATTTTTTTAACTAAATCTTCACTTTCAGGCACCTATAGTGGCTAAATCATGAGGAATTTGAAGATGATGAAAACTAGAGTTTCATGACATTTTGTTTGTAGATTCTAAATATATTTTTTTCAAAATTTTTACAATCAAATTGCACTTCTTTTTCCATCTCCCTTGAAAACTAGTTTTTTCTCAGAAAACATCATTTTTAAAAAGTGACCTCACCGTTTAATGTATAACGTTTTTTCCATGAAGGATAAAATTCTAATTCTTTCGAATTTAGATTTGTAACTCCAATATCTAGTGTTTCCACTTGGTTAGATAGGGTAAGTGCACCAAGATGGTTCCCAAAAAGGGGGCTTAAGTGGCGACTTTTTTTTCTAAAATCGGGAAATGCTGACCTTGGACATGAAATTGAGGATAGTTACACTCAAAATTTTGAGATGGAACAGAAACAAGGATCAAAGTGTTTTGAGTCTACTTTCTAAAATACTAATTTATTTTGAAAATGGTTGAGATTAAGGGGTTCAAAAGAGGGATGTACACAAATTGGTGTTGTTTTTGTCAGAAAAACATAACATAGCAACTCTTGTACGACCTAAGCACGGTGAACTTTTTTTTAGTATTTTTAAAATCGATACGGTCATAAGCTAGCTAACAACATCTAGCTGATGCACAAATTTTTTGATAATTTTTTAATGAATATTTGATTTTTTACTAATTTTCTATGTGGGAACTTCCTAAAAAGAAGAATTTTGGCCATGCTCCCCCTACAAAATTTGGAAAGTAATAGATTTTTTTTAAATTTGTAGAATGGAGTCTAGTTTCTAAAAATGTAATTTATTTGAAATTTTGATGAACAGTTAATTTATAACCAAAAAAAACCAAACACCACTTTTTGACAAAAAACAAACATACAAACAAAAGAAATTATGGATGAAAGGCCTAACATTGTCAAAAAGTGAAAAAAATTATATCGTTGGAAAGCTAAGAGAGAACTTAACATTACCAATGTGTTTGATTTTGTTGATATTGAGCTAAATGCAATCCTAATGGTGAGCATGAACCTGATTATGTGAAAAATTGTAGAATTTGCAAAAAACACGTCTCTGGTCATTGGGAATTCCCACCAAGCCTTTGGTTTGGTATTCCAAGGAAAATACCAAAGCTAAGGCTCGCGGATTCCCAAAGAAAAATATAACGTGCTCGTGTTATTTATTAGTTTTGAATTTTTTGCTTCTTTGGGGAACATATCTAGCAACACATAATGCGCTCGCGTTATTTCTTCCTTTAGTTAAATGCCAC
>VDFB02000003.1:201089686-201134044 GCA_007258455.2 Sequoia sempervirens
AGATGCTAGCCTATATAAATGAGGAAATAAATTATCACTTGCAACAAGAATTGGACCATAAGAGTCATCTTAGATCACTTGTTCTTCAGCTAGATATGATACACCTCTTAGTGTTGTTCTCTTTGATGTATCACAAACCTTAAGGCACTTATCTCTAAACTACATTCAACCTATTATTTCTATGCACTGCTAAAACACAGGAAAATGGGGGAATAGATGAATGTATTCACACCCACTTTCAAAGGGGCTCCACTCAAGGATAACCCTAGAAACTTCAATGCAAAAGAGATTGAAATCTAGAAATAGGGCTATCCTAGGGATTGAATGATAGCTAATGAGGGGTTCACCACCAAGTATAAACTTGGAAAAGACAATATGATGGAAACCACAATGTGAAATTAAGATGAATGCACAATGACCTAGAAGATGTTTTAAAACACAATGTGATATGCAAACTAAATCTAAATGACCTAGGAAAGTGAACAAAATGCAGTAAAAAGATATAATACTGGAAGTGTGCACCTAGAAATACTGAAGAAGGAAGAATGGAGGTCTGGATCACTAAAAAATTTGTTGTTGAAGATGACTCAAACTCATATGCTAGGCTAGGTGAATCAATCCAACTTTCAAGAAAATGTACAGGTTTCAGCCAAAAGGGTATCCAAATCTACAAAAATCTTGTTCAAGCCTATACAGTGGGACTCATGCGCCAATAGTCATGAATTAGTTCACTTCTAATTTTCTAGAAATTCTGAAGTGGATTTTGTGCCTCTTGGTCTGCTCTGCTCTTTTTGACTAGTTTCTGGATCCAAAACTTGTAGGTCTCCTCCAAGCTTCCCCAAGGCTTGATAACAACTCTAACAACTTTGAATATTTTACCACTTTTCTCCACCTTTGCTTCTTAGTAAATCTGCAACCTAACCTTGCAAATCACACACAAGAAGAGGGGGAAAATGTTGCGAGGATTAGTGAATAGGGGTTTGCCTTGTTCAAACCCCTTGTTGGTAATTAAACCTTGAAATAGAATGAAATATGGAAAGAGAATGATGAATGAACAAAATATTATGTTGCAACTCACCAAACCCTAGTAATAAGGTGTTACAAACATGTAAGTGATGGCTCTAATGGATGTGGTTCTTGACTCTTGCTTGATTTTTTTAGATCTTGTATGAAGCACTTGATTGAATCACAAAACTCTACACCACAATTGTTAGCTCTAAAACAACATGATGCAAGCAATCTTTGACATGATAGATGACACTTGAAGAATTCTCTATAATGCTTGATAATATTCCCTTGAAATTCCTTGAATGCTCTTGTGAACTCAATTGAATGCTAGGTGTTGAATATGAGTGAAAGAAGGTTCCTTGTATTTATACTTAATTATGCAAGAATTTCCAAAATTATAACACTATAAGCCGACATCAAATCTAGGAGAATAAAATCTCGCCAGAGATTTGATTTAAATTTGAATTTTGGTCACATGAGACTCATTCGCCCAAGGTGGCGAATAAGTCCCATCACACATAATGTATGAGACCAAAAATCAAAAGTGTCTAGAAATGTGTGAAGCCTGCATCAAGGCCAAAAAGACCTAGGTGGGACTCATTTTCCCAAAAAGACCTACAAATCAAAAGTGTCTAGAAATGTGTGAAGCCTACATCGAGGCCAAAAAGACCTAGGTGGTGAATGTGTCCTAGACACTAAATCTGGGCCACACAAGCAAGGAACACCTGAATTATGATTGGTTACTAATTGGTGTTGGGATTATCCTCGAAAAGATGCAATAAGTGAGGCTTGTGAATGCAAAATAGGGCCAATTAAAGCATAAGAAAGCCCAATTATTAATGACAAGCCTAGAGGGATGTTAAAGTGTGTTGCAACACTTTACAACACTTTAAATAAGGCAATATTATTGTTGATTATGATTAAAATTATGTTTATTATGCTTAGTGAATTGATAAAACCCTAGAAAGGTGTTAAAGTGTGTTACAACACTTCACAACACTTTTGCAAGGCACCATTAAAATCCATTAGTTCACAAGGGTCCAAGAATTAATGTGAATGTGTTATCGACATTCCAACACTAAATCAATGAGACATTAAGCCAAGATCATGAGGAGGGTCTAAAAAAGTCAGAAAAAGTAGAAGGGTTACTTTTTTGGTGACTCTAACTGCTATATTGCCTGAACACTAGGTAACAATTTGACACCAGATGTAGTTTATGCACTTTCCATGATCCTAATGTCATTTTCATTAGCTTCCAAAACAAAACTTTCAACCATCAGTAGAATACCTATTGCAAGTTCTAATGTTTTATTCTTTGTGTTTTGTTGTCTTATCATAACCTTTTTCATGCATTAATTGTCCCTTTGGTTAATGATTGTACAGTCCTCTACCAACCTTTCACATTAAGACTATCCTCTTACCACCACTTTGAACTATCACGTACTATCAAGCTGAATGCCTTGTGACAATGAGATTTCCATCTCTATCATGCTCCCTTGCCTCCTAGATATTTTTTTATTTTTGATTTTAGTAATAGAATTCAATACAGTCTGCTACAATCTTGTGTTCTAAGTTGGTTAGTAGCACTAGACAAAGGAAGAAGATCATATGCTTCATATATTTAAATGACACAGTGAAGGTAAAATGACAATGAATGAGCTGTCTATGTTAGCAGTGATAGTCCTCAAGTCCCATGAAGATGGATGGCAGGGATTTTTTAAGGAGGGATTGTGGTCTCAAAAGGACAAGCATGGTGAAAATGTGATAGTGTTCTGCTACTATGAAGATGATTTTTTGCATAGTGACAAGAGACATAAGTTTATTATTTTTTATTAGATTAAAATTGGAAGGGCTAGTACCCATTACAAAGCAACCACCAAGGAATAATCTATAGGAGGTTCCCAAAAATAGACCTCTAAAAGAAAGACTTATGAGGAGTGAGGTAGGATAAGACATTAACAACCAAATCTTTTGATTGTAGCAAGGAATTAGTTATAGAAAAACTATAGAGAAAAGAAACTGCAGCAACAAAAAACTAGCTCAGAACACAGCTAGGAAGGAAACCCCTAATTTAAACCTAGGAGACCAGACCAGAGAACACCACCCTACACCAAGGGAAAAAACAACACCAACCAACCACTTAAAATGCTTAACCAAGGCCTACAATCAACATGAAACAACATGAGAGTTTCTGTCACCGAATATAAAATAGACCAAATGGAATAAGAGATCCCTTTCCCCAAACACACCCACCTTGTCAAAAAATCCAAGCACCACCACCTCAATAGGAGTTGTAAAGGAGAAGGCCATTAAGAGGGAAGAGAAGCACCCAAAACATCCACAAAAGCTCTAACTCCTTTGACCATTCTCCACTAAGTAGCAAAATGGGCCACAACAATCCCCATCAATCCTAAACCCATAGGGGTAGACAAAAAATAGATTTTTAATAGAGTTACCAAGCCAACCCCCAACAAAATTTTTTGTAGTAGTGGACTAGAAGAAATGAAATAAGTCTGCTAAACCCAAGCGAAAATACTCCACCTCCCAAGAGTAAAGAACGCTCTAGTGAGACCTTTCTCACAACCACTCAAAGGAACAATAGACAACCAAAGACATTGGGCCTTCAAGAAGAATAAAAATCTCTACAAAACATTACAAATCCCCACAAGAAAACCATGCTTCTGGACAATAGAAACAAGGGAAAACCCCTTCCACCACCAAAGGAAATTAGACAAATAGCCAACTGTCATCATAATGACTTTGAAAGAGGAAACTTCCAAAGCACCTGGAACCACATAGCACCTCCAACTGAGCCCAAACCCATAGCAAAAAGGGAGAACTGAAGAGGAGGAAAGACATCCCCCAAAAAAACTGGAATAGGGATTACACCATAGAGAAAAGTAGAATTGAGAGGCCAATGAAGGCATCCCAACAAGCTCCAACTACTCAGCAAAGAAAAAGTGGCAACATAATATCTAAATCCCAACCAGAAACCTGAGAGAAAACTCCAAGCCCCAAATCCAACAACAAGGATTTTGTAATGTCTAACATCTTATAGTTAAAGGACAGATAGTTATTTTTCCAACTTCAGCTAAAAGGAAACTAAATAACTAACAATCTAGGGTTTCTAAATAAAGATAGTGAATTGAAAAGAGATTATCTGCTAGGGAATAATTAATTAACTCACATCTTTCATTATCTGATAAAGAACTAGGGTTTCCAATTTAATCAAAATAAACAACTAACTTCTGAGTTTACAGATTTCAGCTGAAATGAAACTTTTAACTATTTTCCAAAGAATCACAATGAAATAACTGTCATTTTGGGGTTTTCTTTTTAAAACACAAAATTACTTTAGTATTCTAAAATTAACTTCAAGAATTCAACATTTCAACTGAAAGAAACAACTAGCTAATGTAAGACAACATTTGCAGATTTATCATTTATTGTAAATGAATAACAATTACTGCATAATTGAAAATAAACTTTAAATTGACAATGTAAATACCTGGAGATAAGTACGAGGAAATTTTAGATATTGACACCATCTTCAAGTTGAAACTCTTGAGTTACTTTATCAATGGAGGGAAAAGGGATTATCATCAAGGGCTTTACTACCCAACCAGACCTACTGGTCTCCCGTGTTCTTTGACTGAAGAAACTTGACCCTTCTCGAGATCAATTAACAAGGATCAAATGTCATCATGTCTTTGAGCCTGGTGTCCATGATTCCTATACTGCTAGTTGATATATCCTCTGTAGGTTTCCCCTAACCAGAAGGATCCTTCTAACTAGATTATATCTGTAACATCAATGCTGACTTTGCCTAATTGGCATCTACCTTGGCCAAGGATTTTCAATGTTTTGGCACCACTGTGTCGATATTTCTAGCACCATTGTGTCGATATCTCTAGCACCATTGTGTCGATATCTCTGGCTCTACCGAGCCATCATCTCTGGAACTACTGTGTTGTCAGCAACCACCCTTGCTCGACATGACAACCTCTAGATTAAGTTTCTTATTTCTTCTTTCTTGCAACATTGTTGAATTATCAATCTTCTCTTGGGTTCATAACCTTAGGGTTTATTGTTTTGTATTTTGATTTGGATCTTTTCCTTAGGTAGTTTAGTAATTATCCTTATAGAAGGAGAGAGAGATAGAATGCTGATTGATTATAGTTTCCTTCCAACTGTTATCATTTAAAGAATTGATTCAAGGTCACAGTATAAATAGAAAGATACTTAAACCAGATAGAAATTTGAGTAAGACTGAGATGTTATAACATAGGAGTTCACCAAGATGACTTAACTAATCATAGTTTTAGGTGACAGAGGTAGAACTTGGCACAAGAAAACAAGGGCACCTGTCGAAAAAGTTCAAAAGGAGTGATGAAGACCCATCCCGAAAATATTTCAGTAACAAGGTGTGAAGATTCAATGAGTCTAATTCAATGCAGGGTATCATCATCAACTACTCCTTTCCCAACTTTTGATTCAGGTTAGAAGATGAGGTTACAAGATCCAGAAAGACTAAATCAAATATTAAGTTTCAAGGGAAGATTAAAGAGACTATAACTGTGGAGGAGAATCCATTAGAGAATTGGCTAGAAATAAAAGAAAATGATGATTGCAGAATGCCATAGATAGAGTCTCAACCCAGATTCAGGGAAAGATAAAAGATTCATCGCACAATTACAAAGTCCTACTTTCAAAAGAAAATAGAGATATTTACTGCCAAATCAATAAAAGAAAATAAATCTATACTAAATCCTAAACACACAGAAATATGACTCCTCCTAATTCGAATCATTTAGATAAAGGAAATTCTTAACTCTATTTGTTAGTAAATTTTAATAGACACTCATGATAATGTTATTGAACAGTTTTCAACAAAAATATTAGGTATAAGGTTGATAACTTGCCTGGTTAATGTCTAAAACTTGCAACGTCGCGAGCCCTTCTCTTTAATCAACTATTTGAGGACCTCCTATGACTTAACCAAGAATTGCAAAAGTTGTTGCTCCTCCACAAAAAGTCGAATTCCAACTCTCACGGAGCTCGACACTATAGATGGATCTGCACTAAGAAAAAATACTCTTTGCCGCAGATGGATTTGAAAGCTTGATTGTGGGAATAGCTTAAGATGGAAAACTCCTTCAAATGCATCAGATAGATGAATTAAAAGAACCCTAGCTATGGTGGAAAATTTTCCTGAAACTTTGACAGAGTTTTTCCCAAGCTTTTTCTTGTGATCTTGAAAAGAGAATGAAAAGATGAATGAATGAGGATGATTTCTCGATAGCGAGAGAGAGAATGTCCTTTGAGATTGCCCTCTCAAATTCCATCTGGAATCCCCTATTCCTTCTTGCATTCCATGCATTTCAAGATGGAGTGGCGGAATGCTCTACCTCCATGGGTCGTCGGCCATCTCCTGCACAAATTCGACAATGAATAATACATTTTTTTGTTTTAATATATATATAGGTCTATTATTATTATAATTCAAACTTTAATATCCAACATTTATAATTATATTGTTATATTTAAAATACCCTTAATAAGTGTTTTTATATTTTAATATTTAATTTATTTTCTTTTATTAATAATAAAGTATTTCTTGTATATATATAATTAAAATTTCTTTTATAAGTATCTTATATTTAATTTTCAGCTTAATAAACAAATTTATATTATTCCTATTATTTTGACATTATAATTAATATACTTAAATCATGGCCAAGGGTATGTCCTTGCATGCCATAAACTACCCAGAGTTCAATGACAATTTGATCCTCGTCAACTAAGTCCTCTCCCTGATGATAGCCCCTTTTCCCTGCATGCAATGTCAATCCTGTAACCACTTGATACAGGAAACTAGAGTTAGGTCATTCTTTACACATAAATTCATATTACATATAATAGCAAAATCATTATCATCAAATACTTCCACATATTAAAATAATCATTCACATTCGTACTTTCAGTTGCAACAATAAAATAATTATTTAATCCATTATTTCATGTTCACATGAAAGGCGGTTATTTACAACTACCTTTACAACCAAGGTTCCATTATCAATAACATATTAAGTCATAGGGGATGTAACATACTCCTCCCTTTATGAATCATCATCCTCGATGATGGTTTATTCTAGATTTTAAACATGAACATAAGCATAAACATAAATATAATGTTATGAATTATTCATCAAAAGATAGGAAAATTCTGAGGGATTTCTTCATAATCCTCCCCAAGTGGCATTTCTTTAGAGTATTGGTCCCATTGGACCTTGCATTGTATATCCTCACGGTTGCATAAGCGCATCCTGCACACCTTGAGTACTCTATGCGGTTCAACTATGATCACCCTTGGATCGTACACCTAATGTTTCAATTGGAGTAAGCTAGTACTCTACTTGATGATTGTCTACAACTACATGGATTCTCTATTGAAAAGCTATCTCTTGGGATGGTAATGGCTTTTGTTGTGGCTGCCTTTATCAATTCTTGTTAAGGCAATGATTTACATAATGCTCCCCTCCACAAATAAAACATCCTCCAAGTGGTCCTTTCTTCTCTCGAACCTTGCTTGTGTTGGTTTCATCTTGATTATTCTTGTTTTCCTTCTTAAAATTCTTGTGTGACTAATCCCACTTGTCCTTGTTACGTTTCCTGTCCTTGAAAGAGTCATCTTTCTTCAACCTTTGTTCTTGTCAAACTATGTTTTCTTAGGCCTCATCCATTGTTCAAGGAGCTAGTACATCTATAAGACCTCCTAATCGATTATTCAGTCCCATTATGAACTTCTGAACTCAAAAGTTTTCATCTTGCTGGTACTGAGGAACATACTTAAGCAATCGAGTAAATGTCTCCCAATATTCATTGACTTATAGAGGTCCTTGCCTCAGATTTTCAAAATATAATAGCTTGTGGTCATAGTACATCTGTGGAAGCCACCTTTGACGAAATAACCACACAAATTGCTCCCATGATACCTCAGCTGCTACCATTCCCAATTTTGTTCTTTTGTTCTCCCACTAGGTGGGAGCTTCTCTTGCCAACTGATAGGCTGCCCATGTTGCCTTCAAATTATCAGAATAATACCTTAGCTCAAAGTATTTTTCCATTTTTTTCAACCATGCCTCTATGGAATCACCCAAAATGGAGCTCTCAAACTTAGGGGGTTTAATCTTCTTCATATCCTTGGCCAATTCATCAGCTAATCAACTCCTTTTATTACTCAAGCTTATGGTTTTATAACTTTCTTCATGCTAGTCACTACGACTCTCAAACCTTTCCTCATGCATATCAGTCTGTCCATTCACTTTCCTTTCCAAATTTAGCAATTGATTTTGAGTGTCATTCATTAAATTAAGGAGTTGATCTAGTTTGGCCATAAGGTTATCATAGTCTCGATCTCCTCTGAACCCATTTCTAGAATTCTCCATTTCGACGAGGTTCCTAGATTTAGGTATTACTTATTAGTCTATGCTGGTTTAATACAAGGTTCAACACTATATACTATCAGCTAATTATAGATTCCATTTATTAGTGATTACCAAAATACCTATCACTCCCTGTGATAGATTTTATTACAAAATTAATAGCTATCAATCTTTATGATAGATCTAGTTACAAAAGGAACAACCATCACTCCCCTTGATAGATTTAGTTGAAAAATGTTTATGAATAGCTATCACTCTATGTGATAGGTTTTCGTTACAAATAGTTTAAGTTTCCATATCTAGAGGTTGGTTTCCATTTTCAAAAGATTTAGGCAGCTTAATTCCAATTTCATTTTAGGTTCACATGACGAGCTTGAGGTTCAGTGTCAAACTCGGTAGCTCTAATACCATGTGTAACGTCTAACATCTTACAGTTAAAGGAAAAACGGTTATTTTTCCAACTTCAGCTGAAAGACAACTAAATAACTAACAATCTAGGGTTTCCAAATAAATATAGTGAACTAAAAAGAGATTATCTACTAGTGCATAATTAACTAACTCACATCTTTCATTATCTGATAATGAACTAGGGTTTCCAATTTAATCAAAATAAACAACTAACTTCCGAGTTTATAGATTTCAGCTGAAATAAAACTTTTAATTGTTTTCCAAAGAATCACAATGAAGTAACTGTCATTCTAGGTTTTTCTTTTTAAAACACAAAATTATTTTAGTATTCTAAAATTTACTTCAAGAATTCGACATTTCAACTAAAAGAAACAACTGGCTAATCTAAGAAAACATTTGCAAATTTTTCATTTATCATAAATGAATAACAATTACTGCATAATTGAAAATAAACTTTAAATTGACAATGCAAATACCTAGAAATAAGTACGAAGAAGCTCGATCCTTCTTGAGGTCAATTAATAAGGATCAAATGTCATCAAGTCTCTGAGCCTAGTGTCCATGATTCCTATACTGTTGGTCGAACCTTCTTCTGTAGGTTCCCCCTAGCCGAAAGGATTTTTCTAACCAGAGTATATCTGGAACATGAAAGCTGACTTTTCCTAACTGACATCTATCTTGGCCAAGGATTTTCAATGTTCTAGCACCACTGTGCCAATATTTCTAGCACCACTATGCTAATATTTCTGGCTCTACTGAGTTGCCATCTTTGGCACTACTGTGCCATCAGCAACCACCCTTGCTCGACATGACAACCTCTAGATTAAGTTTCTTATTTCTTATTTCTTGCAACATTATTGAATTATCAATCTTCTCTTGGGTTCATAACCTTAGGGTTTATTGTTTTATATTTTGATTTGGATCTTTCCTTAGGTAGTTTAATAATTATCCTTATAGAAGGAGAGAGATAGAATGTTGATTGATTATAGTTTCCTTCCAACTCTTATCATTTAAAGAATTGATTCAAGGTCACAGTATAAAAGGAAAGATACTTAAACCAGATGGAACTTTGAGTAAGACTGAGAGGTTATAACACAGGAGTTCACCAAGATGACTTAACTAATCACAACTTCAGGTGATAGAGGTAGAACTTTGCAGAAGAAAACAAGAGCACCTATCGAAAAGGTTCAGAAGGAGTGATGAAGACCCATCTCGGAAATATTTCAGTAATAAGGTGTGAAGATTCAATGAGTCTAATTCGCTGCAGGGTATGATCATCAATTACTCTTTTCACAACTTCTGATTCAAATTAGAAGGCGAGGTTACAAGATCCAGAACGATTAAATCAGAGATTAAGTTTCAAGGGAAGACTAAAGAGACTGTAACGGTGGAGGAGAATCCATTTAGAGAATCGGCTAGAAATAAAAGAAGAAAATGATGATTGCAGAATGCCACAGACAAAGTCTCAACCCAGATTCAGGGTAAGATAAAAGGTTCATCGCACAATTACAGAGCCCTACTTTCAATAGAAAATAGAGATATTTACTACCAAATCAATAGAAGAAAAAAAATCTATACTGAATCCTGAACAGATAGAAATATGACTCCTCCTAATTTGTCTCATTCGATAAAGGACGTTCTTAACTCTATCTGTTAGGAAATTTTAATAGAAACTCATGATAATATTATTGAACAGTTTTCAATGGCAATATCAGGTATAAGGTTTATAACGTGCCTGGCTAATGTCTGAAACTCGCAACGTCGAGAGCCCTTCTCTTCAATCGACTATTTGAGGACCTCCTATGACTTGCCCAAGAATTGCAAAAGTTGTTGCTCCTCCACAAAAAGTCGAATTCCAACTCTCACAGAGCTCGACACTATAGACGGATCTGCACTAAGACAAAATACTCTTTGCCACATATGGATTTGAAAGCTTGACTGCGGGAATAGCTTAAGCTGGAAAACTCCTTCAAATGCATCAGATAGATGAATAAAAGAACCCTAGCTATGGTGGAAAAATCTCCCTAAAACTTCGACAGAGTTTTTCCCAAGCTTTTTCTTACGATCCTGGAAAGAGAATGAAAAGATGAATGAATGAGGATGATTTCTCGATAGCGAGAGAGAGACCGTCCTTTAAGATTTCCCTCTCGAATTCCATCCGGAATCCCCTATGCCTTCTTGCATTCCATGCGTTTCAAGATGGATTGGCGGAATGCTCTGCCTCCATGGGTCATCGGCCATCTCCCGCACGAATTTGACAATTAATAATACGTTCTTTTGTTTTTATATATATATATATATATATATAGGTCTATTATTATTATAATTCAAACATTAATATCCAACATTTATAATTATATTATTATATTTAAAATACACTTAATAAGTGTTTTTATATTTTAATATTTAAATTCTTTTCTTTTATAAATAATAAAGTATTTCTTGTATATATATAATTGAAATTTCTTTGATAAGTATCTTATATTTAATTTCTAGCTTAATAATCAAATTTATATTATTCCTATTAGTTCGACTTAATAATTAATATACTTAAATCATGGACAAGGGTATGTCGTTGCATGCCATAACCAGAGATGACAATTTAATCCATTATTTCGTGTTCACATGAAAGACAGTTATTTACAACTACCTTTACAACCAAGGTTCCATTATCAATAACATATTAAGTCATAGGGGATGTAACAGATTTCAGCTTCCAAGTATAGAGGAACAACTCCAGCCAAGCGTAGGAAGGGGGAAATCGTGACATCTACCCCACCAAGCAAAAGCACGCCCTCCAACTGAAAGCCGAGCCAACCACCAAGATAAAGAGACAAAAGCCCACGCTAACCTAAAGGAGGGTCCTCTGGCATAGGAAGAAGCAACAACAACCAAACCCATAGATGGGTTGTACTGAAAGACCAGTCTTGAGCAGGGGACTAACAGGACAATCACGACAGTTGCAAGGCGATGGATCTGGTGCAAGAGAGAGCCACAATCACCAAAAACGAGCAGGGGCATAAGGAGGGAAAGAAGAATGAAACAATCTAAACCCATACACCTAGTAGAAACAATAGCAAGGGAGGCGACATCTGCAACAGGTGAGGAAACCAACCCCATAACCAACCAAATAGCCCCCAAACCACCATCAGACCCGACAAAGAGCAGGGTCCACACCACAAAATGCGAATCCAAATCCTCCACAGAGCAGTAGCGCAAACCCTCATAGGCAGAGAAAGAAGATAGAGAGGTTAGCATCACAGCAGACCTAACCTCCAAGAAACCCAAAACCTCCCTGACAAGACACAGGCAGCACTCCCGGTTTGAGTCAAGAAAAACAAGCTTAGCAAAAAATTGTACAGAAGCAGCCGAAACAGCACTAGGCTCCCATGCCGGATAAAGTAGAGCGCGTGACCAAGCATGAGCACCAGCAAGCACGGTTCCATCGTCGCCATCATCATCATCTCCCTCGCCATCTTCTCCAGAAATTTAAACCCCGCTCCCCCTCCCCCTGCTCCCCCAATAGTAAGAGTTCCCGCTCGTAGCCATGATCCCCTTTTTATGACATAGGTTTAGTAGTTGACGTGAAGAAAATGATAAAATCTCATGGAATGTGATTATTGCAATGTATAGAAGACTTAAGCATGCTTGAAAATATGAATCTATACTAGTTTTAAGATTTTTTTGTTGCATATGGTAAGATGGCATAAATAAATATATCTGATAGAAGTCTTTGAAGGCTAATGTGGGTTTTGGGACCCATACGGTTTCGTCCAAAAGTGTTTTTCACGAGAAACCGTTTCGAGTGAAATTCTTCAACCTATTTTTTATGTGTATATTTTGGTCAAAACATATTTGGTTGAATAGTTTCACTCAAAACATACTCAATTAAATGTGTTATGTCATGCACACTTGAGCACCAGGTTTTGGCTGAAATCTATTCAGTCCAATATGTTCACTCAAAACACTTTCAGTAGAAATTATTTTATTAGTTGAAAGTGTGACACAAGTTTGTGCTTTTACCCACCTGTCATTTATAGATATTTATATATCTTTAGAATTTACCCACATCTTAAAAATCAATAATTTTATCATTTTCAAATTAATTCAGTTGTTATAAGATTAAATTAAAACGTTGATCTCAGTCTTCTGTTTGAAATCACCCCATCACAAATTAAAACAAATTCTATTACAAAATAAACTTTTTTTTAATTTATTTTTATTGAAATATGATTAAAAAGATTATGCAAACGACAGAGCTTCGAAAAGCAGTGTAAGACTAACAGACACAATTGAACAGACATGGACTACTGCTACACATTCTTAGAGTCACTCAGTATAAAAATGGCGGCAACAACAATAACATTTATTCAAATCTGAAATCAAGCTAATAGCTGCAAAACAAACAAGAACACAGCTTAACAGAAATCATAGTTACGAACCTACAGACACAGTTGCAGGCAGCCATAGCAAGCTGAGCATTTCACCCATAAATAACTGACACTTAGAACTACATGCTACACTAGCGTTAGCACGGACTAGTTTGACGTGGACTTTTTGTCGCAGGTATAGAACAAGCAGACAACCTGGGCGATTGTTAACAACAAAAGCACCACTGCAGATAAAGCTCCTATAACCAGCCACGGTTTTGAACAGTTCCTTGTCAGAAATTCAGCCAAAAGAACTCTCCATATGCTGCTATAATGCTTGTTTGCTTCTTCCATGGCCTTGTCTACGGGTTCAAATGTATTTTCCCACGTTGATTTACTCATAGAATTCCACATCTGGGCCACCTCTTCATCACTACCCATTTTACTAATAAGAATGCCACATCTCCTGAGCAAAGCAACATCCCTCTTCGTCTCAATCAAATGGTCCATTAAATACGTGTAGCGCGTGAGGGGCTTTTGCTCAGTCTCTAGGTTGAGTTCTAATGCAACTAAGTTTCTCAAGACAACCTCTGTAGAATCATCCATTCGGATTATAGGTAAGAACAAAGTGGAGGTTCTTCTCTCAAATCTTATTTCCTCCAGCACTCCTGAATCATACGGTGCAAATTTTATCCCCGCTTCACTCAATTCTGTAGCATATGGAAGGTTTCCAGCCGTTGGAGCAGATGTTATCGTCTTTATACTGCCACTTCCGTTTGCTTCGGAAAGGCTCTCCTTGAAACGGGAAAGTACATTTCTGTACTTTCCGCTTGATTCGGAAAGGCTCTCCTTGAAACGAGAAAGTACAATTTCATACCTTCCGCTTGCTTCGGAAAGGCTCTCCTTAATACGGGAAAGTACACTTTCTGATGCTTTATTCTGAGGTTCACCTGAAGAGGCAGTAACACAACTATAGAGGTAGTCGAGTACATGACTTTTGGTCTCCACGTCATCTGCCACTGGAAGATCAGCCTACATAATCAGGGATTCAACTTTTAGAAGAGTAAAAAGACAATTTATCCTCAAGAATTAAAATGAAATAGTGATGATTTCATAATTTCAAAGATAACCGCGTACATTTCCTCCATAATGCTGAGATATCTCTATTTCTTCAATTCCTCCATTATGCTGAGATATCCATCTTTGACTTTTGGTCTCCGCGTCAGGGACAAAAGGATTGAAATGCAAACAGGCAGCCTGCATATAATTAAGGTTTCAACTTTTAGTACTAAATGCGCTGAAAGGATGATTTCAGATTTTCAGCTGCATCAGCACACATTTTCTAAAGGAAGGCCTAGGAGGAGGAGAAATCTGAAGCAAAAATCTTTACAGTTTATTTAATCAATAGAAGAAAATCATTTTTTTTTTTCTTGAGATTTGTTACTTTTTTAATCTCTAATGTGGAAGAAAGCTGAAGTGCTTGGCCTGTATACCAGCCAGATGAATCGTTTCTTTCAATTCACTGCATCCTTGAGATATCTCATGTTTTCTGCAATCTTCTGCATCCTGGAGATATTCCATTTTTTCTGCAATCTTCCTGTATCCTGAGCGCCCCATTTGACTTGGGCTCCTGTTCGTCGAATTCCTCCAATATCCTGAGATATTTCCTCTTTGACCTGGTAAACACACAGAGCGCCTCGAGGAGCAGAAACATTGGCACCTGATTTTCAAGCATGAGGATGTCGTTCTTCATAGCATACCAAAGCGGGGTCTTTCTTTTGGAGTGTAAAATTGTGGGTTTCCACATGTAACCGGTTTCCTCCCCTATATTGACTCCGTAAGGCCTGGAAATGGACTTCAGAAACTGGAGAATAAAAGAGGTATCAAGAGCAAGCATCCAAGACAACGTCTCCACGTCGTATGGAATATGCTTATGATAGCAGGCCCTTATTCGATCTTTTAATAACCATACGCGTCGACAAGCTTGGTGAACTTGAATGGACTGAAATCCCTTTCCAGTGCGCGCGCCATTTCAGTTTGTAAGCGTCCGTCTCTTCGTATGCTGTAATTTCCTGTAATGGTATGGTCCAATGGAAATCACTTGCGGAATGTATACTTCCGGCTTTCGTCTCAAAAGAGTGTGAGCTAAACCGAATATGCACACTTTAGACTTCTTTTCATCCGCTTCCACTTCATCTTTCCTTCCTGCTACTATCTTTCCCACATGTATTAACCACTCCGACTCATTTTCAGTAGCTGCAGCCATATGAGAATTTATCTCCGACTCATTTACAGCAGCTGGAGCCATATGAGAATTTATGGTCAGCAGTCCTAGATAAAAGCACTTCAACCAATTCAGACTACCACAGTTCAATGCCCTCTCTTTGACGATCTCTCCTAAAGACCTGATAAAAACCTAGAGCCCAGCATTTCAACAGTTCAATGCCCTGATCTCTCCTCACGATCTCTCATCTACATTCTATGCATTTATGGATAAAACAGGGGAATTCATTTATTTATAGATCCCACATAATAAGTTAGAAGTTGAATTCATCAATTTCCTCGATCTCACATGCGTTCAGACATAGGAACAAAGATAGATTTGATGCGTGTTATGTCCTCATCTCTCCCTAACAGTTGTAAAGTTGAAGTAGTCAGAAATATTTAAAAATGTGTCTTTCTTGTTTTTTATTTTTTTGTTTTTTTAAGTCTTTTCTACCGTAAGAAGTTTTCTTTTGACCCGCTGGATATTGGTAATTATTTGTTCTAAAAGAGAAGGAAAAATAAATATTGGAAAGTGATCTAGCAAGTGCACTTTGGTGGAGATGGATATATTGATGATTGTAGTTCTTGAGTTTGACTTTATTTTTTAGCAGGTAGTAGGATAATGCATGAGGTTCGTTATAAGGTTGTTAAGTGAGTAATTTTTGTATAATCTATGTTTCTATATATAATTGGTCACGTTGAAATATTAGATCTTTGAAATTAGAAAGATATAACTTGCACTACTTATATAAATGTGGTTCAATTAATGGATTCCATTAGATCTTTGTTTACTAGACAATATTTTTTCTTTTGCATTATTGTAATACAAGGTCATTATATGGATGAATTAAGTGAATAAGATAAAATTTGTCTATGCACAAATTATGTTTGCTCTAATAGACTATTGTATGTCAATACTAAACTAATATTATAGAACATTATGCATACCACCCATGGATATGCTCACTCAAATGTATTCCTTCAACACTCCCAGTGGTGTCATCAAATACATGGTTGTAGTTTCATAGTTTTCATTTACTTGCCTTTGTGCTTTAGGTTTTCATTGATGAATATAAATTAGAAATAGATTTGATGATGACCATCATTTCTATCAACATCAACTATTGATGCCTAAAGTTAGCCATAATTTGAAATTTATTTCTTCCTCTCTAGTCCCCCCACGGACACGTGGCATCTTTAAATTGTTGGTATGAAATGGTTAATCAAAAAACAATATTTTTTCTTTATATCTCTCCCTTTATATCTATCTCTCTTTCCCTATTCCTCTCTATCAATCATAGATTTTTTAGTGGTGAAAGTTTTCCAATTGGTGAATAGTTCATATTACCAAATTTGATTTTGGTAAATATAATGGAAATTGTTAAGGGTCCAAATCACATGGATTTTTCAATTAGTTGCATGTTAAATCTCTACTAGTTTATTTATGAGGAATTTATAAGCAATATTTTTGTCATTGTAAACTACATGCTTATAATGAAGGCTTATTGACATATTTGTTAACAGCACTAAAATGTCACCATTTATTAGGACCAATTTTTCCAATGCCATTATAATGTCATCCTACTTATATGAAGCTAATCACCCTAAAAACCAACAATGTATGTTTTGGATAATGCTCTGAATCACCCAACATTTATATCAATTATTTTATAATCACACAAGATTTGCCAAAATTTTATTCCATTTTTTACGTGCAAAATTTTCCAAATGTGAATTTATATAAATACTATAAAATTTGAATTAATCTTTACACATTTTGTTCTACTCTCAATTCAAATTGACTTGATTATTGAATCTTTACACCCTTTAAAGAAGATTGTTTTTGACTCCTTTCTTTGGTTTCTTCAATGATTAGTGCTTTCTTGCTACCATAAACAACTACAAGCATTAGCAAGTCAATGAAAGGAAAGTGATAATTTCATTTTTTTTTATAATGTTAGATTCCTTGTGTTCATACAAAATGGTTTAGATCATTGTGCATATGATATTGAGCAATCTTCGATGGTGACTCATAACCTTAAACACAAGTGTCTTTTTTGTAATTTCCAATTGATGAGAGATGATGAGTGGGATCTAGTTTCTTCAAAGTAATAAATGATTATCATCAAAATGTAGAAAAATAATTTCATACTTCAATAATGTTTATGATCTATTAGATCAAACCTTCAACATCAGGGCTTGTAGCATCTATTAACAAACAAGAGAACACCTCACAAAAAGATTATAATAAGTTACATAAAAATGCTATAGATGATGGTCCACAAGATGATTGAATGTACCTTAATTCAAAGGTGATGCAAGAATGACCTTCGAATGAAGGTAAACCTTTAATATAAAATTGAAATATTATTTTTAAAAATTATTTTATTTATACTTGTAGTTTTTATTTGGTAACAATGGGCATTTTAGTAGAATTTTTTTAATTATTTAACAATCCATAATTTAAAATATTATTAATTTATAATACCTTAATTTTGAAAAGAAGGAATACATAAAAGTATGATAGAATTTGACAATATCTTTAGTAGTATGTTCTAATTTAATTTCTTATGTATATTTTTGTAGGGATGTATTAATCTATTGGAGCATGATTCTCATTTTGAGGGTTGCTCAACTAGGAGCTGAATTGATGACCAAACTAACTAGTTTATAATACATAACATGTGTTTATTGTATGTTTATATTTGACATAGAAATTTATATTAGAAATTTGACATGGAAATTTATATTAGAAATTTGACATGGAAATTTATATTTGTTGTTTATATTGCATGAAATTAATATTTAACATTTTTATTTTATGTCAAGATATATGACTTAATGACTTAAGAACTTTAATATTTGATTATTTTAATATTACAACAAATATTTGATTTTTACAAGTATTGATACATTCTCTCAAAATAGATATAAAACTAAATATAATTCAATAATAAAATAAAATAAATCCTTCTTCATGTTATAAATTAATAACAATTTATTCTCATTTATTCATTTTAAGTTCAATGTAATTTATGTGTTTAATGTATGATATCATATTAATCTCTACAATTTAATAATTCAAAACTTATAAAACTATAGTCAAGTATATAACAATTTTTTTTAGAAATCTAACCAATTCAATTTACTCATTTTGACTACTTGATTAAATAAATCCTTCTTCAAGTTATAAATTAATAAAAAAATATAATTTACTTTTTAATTTTAATGTAATTTATTAGTTCAATACATAGGACATCATTTTAATCTTTGAAATTTTATAATAAAACTTATAAATTTATAGTCAACTATATAACACTTAATTTTAGCAATGTAACCAATACAATTGACTCTTTTTATTACTTGATCAATTAAACAATTTTAAATTAATAACTTTTCATTTAATTTAAATAATAGATAATAAAAACTTTCAATGTATACTATCAAATTTGAGAAATAAATGACAAATATTATTTCTCATAGATATTTTTTATATTATATTAACACAACTTAATAATCTCTCATAAATTCAATGTTTACACAAACATGTATATATCAATTTTGTATTTTTATAAGACTAAAAAATAGATATCTTCTTGAAAACCTACTCTCCAATGACACAAGATTTTTGAGCTAGGATCGCACCCAACTAATATTTCTTTCTTTCTTATTGGAACAACATAACACGTTTCTCATGGACCACACAAAATATTACATGGGTAACCTCTCAAGCTTAGTATTATAGAGATAATTAACAAGTTCAACTAGAAATTTAATTTATAAGTATGTGTAAATAGAAAGCATTAGGTTGTAAGGTTAATTAAAATCCCCAATGAACCTTTTTTGGGTTGTATAGCTCTGTGAATTACCCTAAACGTAAGTCAATTTATAGAACCATGTCTTCCAAAATCTTTTAAAATAAGTACAAAAGGTTTCAACTCTATTTCCCTAATTCTTTATCAATACTTGACCACATTCTCTTAAAAACATGCAAAATTATATTAAGTATTCACAAAATAGAAATGTAACATTTACTTGCAAAACATGTTCAAAGAGGAATTTATAAAGAATATTTTCAAGTACATGGTGACATCATTCGTTGTTCATGATGTATGACTCTTTCAAAAAAAAAAAATTAATTTTTCATAAATGAATATTCATGTGTCAATGTTCACATAAAGGTAATACTATATTATAAATTATGAGTTAACATTTTGTATAATCAATTTAAAATTTAATTCAAGTTGAAATATACAATATTGTATTTTAAATGTTACAATTAAACTAGCTACTAATATATTATAGCTTCCCTTAGCTTCAAGAATATTTATTTTGCATCGATGAGGCCAACCACATGAAGGTGGAAGCTTATGTGGCCTCACCAAACCTATTCCCATAACTACATATTCTAACCATTCCTCTAAAATCAAAGAAAAACCTTCTAATGAAGATATTAGCTAAAACAATTCTCCCCATGCATACAAATTTCTAATGTTCCACAAGTGGGTATAACTATTGTTGGCATACCCTTGGGATTTATGAAATAAAAGATAAGAAGAAAAATTGAAAAGGATTTAGAAAATTTCTTGAGGATGTATACAACTAGATATGATATCCAAAGTTCTCATTTTGAATGGTAATTGGAATCTAGAGGTCCATATGTGAATGAAGAGGTTTTTGAAATACTTAAAACAATATTAACATATATAATACAATGAGTGACACAAATAGTGGCACTAATGATATGCAATTAAGTAGAAGCATTCAAGTAGAAGGAAATGAAGATCAAATTTAGGATGGATCTTATGGTTAGAGTGAGTAGATGATGTAACAATTAAAGGAGATTTAGCACTTAGTAGGCATTTATACTATATTTAATATTATAGATTATTGTTGATGATATCTAATTTGTTTATGAGTGCTACACATTTTTTAATTTTATTTTTTCAATGCTCCATTTTAAAATGTAAAATTTGAACATTGTTCTCGAATTTTATTTTATTTTACTTATAATGTTTATTTGATAACAATGACACATTTTTGAGCTATCATCTAACAATTCATAATTAAACATTGTATTATTTTATATTTTCCTTTTTACAATCTAAATCTTAAACATTAATTTTAATTTTTATATTTAACATTCTAGTTAAACCATGAAATGCCATCCCATGACCATATTCTATATAAAAAATAATTCTAAGTAAAAAATTATTTGTATTAAATACACCACATATTGTATAATTTTTTTATAGACATTCAACTAAATGCATACACATGAAATGTATACCTAAAACATAGATATATCTTGATGTAAGAAGTCAAATAATAAGGATAATTTAAAAACAAAAATTGGCTTGAGTCTTGTAAAGAAGGAATAAATAAAAATATTATAGACTTTAATAGTATCATTAGCAGTATAGTCCATTATTCATCTCTTGGGAGGAAAATCTGTTATAATTTATAGCAACTAATTTATAAATTTGTTAATAATTTATAATTGAGAGTGGAGATTTCCTTTAAATTATAATCCAAATGTACTTTTGATTTTACCAATGGTTTGATAAAACTCTTTAAAGAGTTTCTCTCATCTAGATTTCTAGTAAACTACTCCATATTCTACTTCATTATCTCCACTCACTATTGCTCCCCTCTCTTTGTATTATGTTCTAAAATTTATAATTTTTACATCGCTTTCTTCAATTGGTCTTTCCCTATCTTTGCATATATATTGGTTTCTATTACTGTTTCTTGTACTTTTTTTAATTGGTTCTTTCATTATTATATTTCATTATTCTTTCATCTATTTTTTTTACTTCATTTAGTTCCACCTCTATTGATTCATTAACATTGCTTGGAGATGTAAAGGAAAATATTTTGATCCTTTTTTGTGATTCATATTTTTTTTATCTATTGCTTTCCTCTTTTCTTTCTCATTCGCTAGATATTCTTGTAATTTTTATATTCGATTATTAAACCTATTTATCTATTTCTCTCTCTCTATATATATAGCTTTGGAAATGATGTGTATAGAACATCATTATTTCTTTTTGATATACTTATGGAACCTCTAAAAATGGGGTATGAGATGATGAAAAATATGAAATGTGTGGGGAAGGTTCCACCTAAGGATAACCCTTGAGATTTCAATGCAAAGGAGATTGAAATTTAACAATATGGTTGACCTAGGGACTGAATATAACAAAAAGGGGTTAACCACCAAGTGTAAACCTGGAAAACACAAAATGTTGGAAAACGCAGTGTGATATGCAAACTAACTCTAAATGATCTAAGAAAGTGAAAAAAATGTAATGAAAAGTTATGAAACTGGAAATGTGCACCTAGAAACTTGTTGGAGATGGAATGGAGCTTTGGAATCCCAAAAATATTGATTTTTAGGCTAGCGACACTCATTTCACATTCTGGATGAATCGGTCCCAGATCTGGAAAGTTGTACTGAAGCAAGTTTCAAACAAATGGGTATCCAAATCTACAAAAATCTACAAAAAAAAACCTACAACTATGGGACTCATTCGCCACTCTTGGTGAATGAGTCCAATTTGACTTTTCTAAAAATTCAAAGTCTGCATTTTCTCTCCTCTATTTTCCCAATCTATTCCTCGAGGTGTCTAGATCTGAAACCCTAATTTTTTGGGGTTGTAAGTGACTTTTTGTGAGTATTTTGATCTTTCCAATAGGGAGATGACTCTAACAAGTTTAAAACCTATTCTTCAATCATCTCCAAGCCTTCAAAGCACCTAGATCAGCAATCACACAAAGAAAGAGATAAAATGTTTATTGGTAGGGAATAGAGATTTTCCTTGGTCAAACCCATTTGAGGTAATTAAACCAAATGATGAAATAAGATAATGAAACATGAACATGAATTGATGCAATTAGAACCTTTCTATGATGATGGATCTTGAAGAGCAGCAACAATTGATGAAGAATCTTGCTCTTGAAAGCCTTATAATTGATCTTGAAAGCTATCTTGATGACTTTGTGTAGACTTGAAATGCTTAACCCTTGAGTGCTTGACTTGAGAATATGAAAGTATGATGAAACAATGATTTGGAATCTTTTGTATATAGGTAATGAACTCACATGACTGTTAATTTGATCCCCAAGGCCAACATATGAGAAATTTATACTTCAAACCCAATTTTTCCCACTCAAACTTTGAAAATAGCTCAAATGGGACTCATTCACCATCCTACACAAATGATTCCCACCTAGATGGGACTCATTCACTGAAGGTGGGGAATGGGTCCCACAAGGGCCATTTTGCTAGCTAAAGTGTCCGGGAATGCATAAATTGAGTCTATATGTTGATATTGTCGGGTCTTTAATCAAAATATGGTTTGGGATGCACAATATGGGGTCATAGGGGCATATTAATGATGATATAAAGGTCATAAATGAAATAGGGTCCAAAATCCAATGTGAAAGTGTAAATAAATACACTTTACAACACTAAATTAAGGAAAAATTGATTGAATTTAGCTTAAAAGGGTCCTAAATCCCATGTGAATGTGTAGCGCACATTACAACACTAGATTAGGTCCACTTGATTTACAAGCTCCTTAAATTTAATGTGAAAGTGTAAATAAATACATTTTACAACACTAAATTGAGGAAAAGTTAAGTTAATTTAGCTTAAAACGCACCCAAGACCTAATATGGATGTGTAAAACACCTCACAACACTAGACCAAGATAAAATTAAGTCCACTTTATCATTAATTATTCCCAAATCAAGCAAGGAAAAGGAATACTTTTTCAGTGGTAACATCTAGCCCCCACTTTAGTGAGAGGATTAACTTTCTTCAAACTCACGCTAAAGTATACATTCAAGAGGCGTCCAATCGTGCCAATGTGGGTGACCAAGGATGACAAAGATCAAGGCAACAGTCAAGCCCCCAAGATCCAAGATCCTAATTCAAACCAACATAAGAACAAAACGACACACACAAGGTGTATAATATGTAGCAAAACAAGATACACGATCATGTAATGTCAAGAATTAAAAGAAATAAGAACAAGGTGGAAAAGATGCCCTCACTCTGGGGCCACAAAACATTAGGTCATCTACAAAGTGAGTTGTCCCAAAGAAGTGGTTTAGTGAGAAATCCATGCCAATGTGTTGGCTTCCCACCATATAATGAGAAAGTCATGTCAGTGTGTCGGCTTCCATCATACTAACCATACCAAAGTTATTCTCTCAATAAATTTGATAAGGCACCATAATGAAAATTCTTTTGTAAATGCTTGTAAAAATTTTGTTAAAGGGGATTTTGCTTTGTTTGTGTAATTTCTATTTCTTAGGGAGCATTGTGCCTAATGTCTCCAAGAGAGGACAAGTCAAAGTGTCAGATCTTCACCCATGGGATTCCTCGTTCACATCATGCCATGTCAGTAGATCATACACTCTTGGATGGCATCAAACCTAATGACACCACCAAGAAGAGGACACATCACAAGAAAAAAGAAAAATCACATGATTTTTTTTTCCAAAAGATATCATCTATGTGTGTTCCCACTTTGAAGTTGTTGCTACACCATCACTGTGAAAAATAGCTTTAAAGTAGCCAATGATAAATGAAATAAGATATGAGAGCCAACTTGGAAAGCCCTATGCCAAGTCATATGTTTCTAAATTGAGCTACATCATGAATAAGTATGTCACATGTGATTCAACTTAAGGAATGTCTTCCACATCCCAATCTTGCTCTTATATGTTCATGAAAGGTTAACAACTAGCCAAAAGAGACAACGAAAAGTGACATACGAGGATAAGGCTTCCTAACGCCTTTCCCCCACTTAGTGTAGGACAAAGGTGAGCCTGGAGGGGATGATGATATGTTGCTCCTTGCGATGAATGTAAAACATGCAATAGTGAGTATACTATGATCCTACAACTATTACATGGCAAGGAGCAGCAACTAATGTTATTTATTTTGATGAGTAAACAAATTTTTTGCTTGATACATATTTAATAAGATATCTATCAATTTAGGATGTGCAAAGGTTAAATTTTCCTTCAAAGAATTTTTTGTGATGGTGTTAACATTAAATGAAGGCTTTTGTTTCAAGGGAAAATAACCAAATATTTTAGTCATTGCTTGCATTTTAGGCTCTATAGGGACATGGATACTGTGTTCTATAGCATCACATCTTTTCCCATGTTGCTTCATAAGTTCAAAACGTCTTCCAAAAAATTGTCACTTTTGTTGGATTTGGTGTTTGTTCAATTTCCTCAAAGATTCTCTTGGATAGTGTATTTTCTTTTAAGGTGGTTGAAGTGGATGCTTTAGAATTTTTTTATTGTCGTTACTAGTTTCTCTTTTCTCTTTTTAGACTCTTTTGTTATGAGCTTGTATTCTCCCATGGATATAGGTATGAAATCAAAGGTTGCCGCAACATCTTCCAATAACTTTGTGGGTTTTTCAATTTTCTTTTGTCTTTCTATGTATTTTTTCTTGGTACCCATCATAGCACATGTAACCTTTTTCTTTTGAGGAGTAGAAGGTGACTTGTCATAAACTCCTAACATTTGCTTCAAGGCTTCATCATTTTCAAAGCATTTACATGATGGTGGTAAATCCATATCAAGCAATTTAGGATGCTTCAGAGTGAGGTTGATTTTTTGTTTGCATTTGATAGTGTTGATGTTTGCTTTTACCATGATGCCTTCCCTATTAGGAGAGTTTTTAGGAGAACTACAAACTAGATGTTCATGACATTCAATGTTCGGTTCTTCAATATTGTCTTCATTGCAAGTAAGAGAATGATCCATGGTTGGATTTTCTTGCTTGGGAATGATGGTGTTTCTTTGTTTAATAATGTTTTCCTCGTGATTCTCATCAATGGGATCTTGTAACACAAAAATATCTTCTTTACCAATAGGAGAGATAATATGAGAAGGGGGAATTTGATTGTTATCCATAATGTCATCCTTGGTTGTTGAAGTCTCATTCTCTTGTGCCATGATATCTACCCTAGTAGGAGAGCTTTTAGGAAAGTGAAAAAAAATAGTTTCATCACATTTCATGGTTGGATTTGGTAAAGTAGCTTCATTTCTCATAGGAGAGGCATCAAGAAAAGGATAACTAGGAGTTTCATGATTACCAATGATTGGAATTTTTTGTTCAAATAGGTCTTCCCAAATGGTAGGGGCATTAGGGAAGGGAGGAATAATATTCTCATGAGTCTCAATAAGGATATCTTCTAACACTAAACTATCTTCTTTGGTCTAGAGAAGATATTAGGAGAAGGAAAGGTTTGATTGTCATGATTATCTACATTTACATCCCCATGTACTATAATGTCTTATTGAGTAGGAGAGGTAGGATTGTCATAGTTCTCAAATATCAACATATCCTCCACACAAATGTGTTTGTCATGATCATTCACGATTGTATCTTTATTCACTAAAGCATTTTCATGAGTAGGGGAGGTATTGGGAGATGAATGGAGACTAGGTAAAGTAGTGGCCATGATTTTAGCTTAATGTGTCATAATGTCTTTTGAAGTGGGAGGAGGAGGAATACAAGAAAGAATTTCATGATCTTCAATGATTGTATCTTCTTTCACCAAGATAGCTTTGTCACGAATGGGAGAGATATCGGGAGAAGAACAAAATTATGATTATCATGATTATTGATGCTTGCATCCTTTTGTGTCAAACCTTTAGTGGGTGATTTAGTGAGAGGAATCCTTAAGGGCTTCATCTAACATGTCTAAGTCATCACTATTAAAGGAATTAGATGATATTCTTTTTCTAAATGTAAGCATTTTTTGAATTGTTTCTTTTGATGTTCTTAGTTTTTTGTGTTCGTTTGTTAATGAATCCAATCTAAGTGAACTAGGAACTAAGCACTAAAAATGAAAATTGCAAAAATCTAATGCTATCCATAATTTCCATGAATTTAAATAATGCCATTTCTAATGACTTCAATGTAACAAAAAGTAACTGAATTGAAACAGAAAAGTACTAAGAGCAAGTAGAAGCCTAAAAACTAGAAATTAAATTCTAAAAATATCTGTGCAAAATTTGCACAGGGACTGATTCACCTAGGGTGGCAAATGAGTCCCAGTAGGGATTTTTTTTATATTTTTCTAATTTTTTTGGCTGGTTTTTATCTCTTTTGTGTTGTATGATGCATACCTAAGATGTAAATGTAGAATTTTGGAAATTATTAATGAAATTAATTGCAATAATGCAAGCTAAATGAACTTTTTACTAATGCAAATTTTGAAACCCTAGAGTGCAAATTAACTAATGCAAACATGTAATGCAATGTTAATGAAAGCTAACTCTATGATGTAAATGCACTCCAAATCAAAATTATGATGTCCTAAATGCAACTTCACCAAGATGGAACCTCTAAAAATGGGGTATGAGATGATGAAAAATGTGAAATGTGTGGGGAAGGTTCCACCCAAGGATAATCCTTGGTATTTCAATACAAATGAGATTGAAATCATAACAATAGGGTTGACCTAGGGACTGAATATAACAAAAAGGGGTTCACCACCAAGTGTAAACTTGGAAAACACGGTGTGATATGCAAACTAATTCTAAATGATCTAAGAAAGTGAACAAAATGTAATGAAAAGTTATGAAACTGGAAATGTGCACTTGGAAACTTGTTGGAGATGGAATTGAGCTTTGGAATCCCAAAATTTTTTATTTTTAGGCTAGTGGAACTCATTTCACATTCTGGGCGAATTAGACCTAGATCTGGAAAACTATGCTGGAGAAAGTTTCAAGAAAATGGGTATCCAAATATGCAAAAATCTCTAAAAAAAACCTATAGTGGGACTCATTCACCACTCTTGGTGAACAAGTCTAGTTTTACTTTTCTAAAAATTCAAAGTCTAGATCCGCTCTCCTCTGTCTTCCCAATCTATTCCTCCAAGTGTCCATATCTGAAACCTTGATTTTTGGGGCTGTAAGTGACTTTTTGTGAATATTTTGATCTTTCCAATAGGGAGATGACTCTAACAAGTTTAAATCCTATTCTTCAATCATCTCCAAGCCTTGAAAGCACCTAGATTTGCAATCACACAAAGAAAGAAAGAGAAAATGTTGATTGTTAGGGAATAGAGGTTTGCCTTGGTCAAACCCATTTGAGGTAATGAAACCAAATGATGAAATAAGATAATGAAACATGAACATGAATTGATTCAATTACAACCTTTCCATGAAGATGGATCTTGAAGTGCTACAACAATTGATGAGGAATCTTGCTCTTGAATCCCTTATAATTGATCTTGAAAGCTATCTTGATGACTTTGTGAATACTTGAAATGCTTAACCCTTGAGTGCTTGACTTGATAATATGAAATTATGATGAAACAATGATTTGGAAGCTTGTTTATATAGGCAATGCACTCACATGACCATTAATTTGATCCCGAAGTTTGACATAGGAGAAATTTAAACTTAAAACCCAATTTTTCTTGCTCAAACTTTGAAAATAGCTCAAATGAGGCTCATTCGCCATCTTGGGAAAATGAGTTCCACCATTCATCCAAGGTGGCGAATGGGTCCCATAGGGACCATTTTCCTAGCTAAAGTGTCGGGGAATGCACAAATTGAGTCTATATGTTGATATTGTCGAGTCTTTGATCAAAATATGCCTTGGGATGCATAATATGGGGTCATATGGGCCTATTAATGATGATATAAAGGTCATAAATGCAATAGGGTCCAAAATCGAATGTGAAAGTGTAAATAAATACACTTTACAACACTAAATTAAGGAAAAATTGAGTGAATTTAGCTTAGGAGGGTCCTAAATCCCATGTGAATGTGTAGAACAGATTACAACACTAGATTAGGTCCACTTGATTTACAAGCCCCTTAAATTTAATGTGAAAGTGTAAATAAATATATTTTACAACACTAAATTGAGGAAAAGTTAAGTAAATTTAGCTTAAAATGAGCCCAAGACCTAATGTGGATGTGTAAAACACCTCACAACACTAGACCAAGGCACAATTAAGTCCACTTTGTCATTAATTATTTCCAAATCAAGCAAGGGAAAGGAATCCTTTTTCGGTGTAACAACTTGTTTTCTCAAAAGTTTTTATCCTACTATAATCTAATAAAATGGTGCTTATTGTTTGTTTTACTTTTTGTTCGAACCACTAACCCCATGGTTCTTACTAAGATATGAGACATGTGACTAGATTTTAGCACTCATGGAACACATGTATTCTTTGTTTATGGATTGTAAAAGGCTAATTAAAAAGATTATTATAATCCTCTTCTACACTTTGAGCCCTACCAAGCTCTAGAGGGTAATCTTAGAGAGATGTTTCAAAGGATATTAAAAAAATTATCTAATTTTTTTTTTTAAGACTGTAGGAATCAGGTAGCATGACCCCCTATAAACTGCAACATTCCTGGTAAATTTTTTAACGTGACCGGTGGCGCTGGCATGACACGCCCTCCGATACCACAGGGGTGGGGGAGACTAGACCTCGTGACCAACCTCCTGCAATAGGAAATATTTAGCCAACCGAGCTAGGGCCCCAATGTTAGAAACCAAGATCTAATTGCAAACCAGAAAAATCACCTTCCACAGAAGAGAAAAATGAAAAAGCAGAGATTTGCAAAAGATGTGCAAATTGATATATTCAAAGTACAAAATATTACAAGAGATAATTTTCTTTATAAAAGTAAAGATGCATAACCCTAATCTTATCTTGAGCAACAAGATAGCTCAATAAGATAAAGATAAGAACCTATAACTTAGGAATTAAATATGCCTAAGTAAACTTATGCTAAAGTGTAATTAAATATTAATTACGCCAACACCCCCCCATAAGTGCAACTTAGGGAGAAGCAGATTATTATGCAAATATGAGTCCTAGCAACAAGGCCTGATCAGGTACTCATCTACAAATGCAAAGAGAGAGAAAACCCAGTGGGAAAAACCCCCCCTTAGAGAGAT
This sequence comes from Sequoia sempervirens, assembly GCA_007258455.2. NCBI lineage: Eukaryota > Viridiplantae > Streptophyta > Pinopsida > Cupressales > Cupressaceae > Sequoia > Sequoia sempervirens. Next base: position 201,119,146 of record VDFB02000003.1, read on the forward strand.
GAACTGCTACAAAGAAGCACTAGAAGAACTTTGATGAAGCAACACTGGAACCCCAAATCCGGCAAGCAAGGAAATATACTTTTGTTTGCAAACTACCATATCAGAATCACAAATGCAACAGTAGACCCGATGCCAAGGAACACTAAAAACTCACATACTGGATCAACCCTAGAATCTGTAAGCAATAGTAGATGAAAGGATGAAAGGATGAAAGGATGAAAGGACCCATAATGATGATAAATCTAGAGGTTGTGTCTCGCGAAGCCAATGCCAAACTGAAACTAAAATTGCCCATAGGACAAGTACCATCAAGATTCTGGAACATTAACCATAAAAACATGGCCTTCAAATGAGAAATATCTGAACTAATGTGGATCAAGAACCATAAAATCCCAACTGAAGTGTGAACCGAAGCAAACCAACGATGTGTCTAGCTAAGCAAGAAGGAAGCTATGGAAACAATAAGAAACCAGAAAAACTCATGCGAGTTGTCACCAACATGAATAATGAATGCAAGAACCCCCCTTAATGGAAATTTATTTCAGTTCATTATTACAATACCCAATGATTGTAGAAGGAGAGAATGCAAAACTACAGAAACATAAGTGAAAATGCAAACCTAGAGCATGAAACAAAAATGAATGCATGCATAAAATAAGTTACATATTTTCTATAAATAACCTCAGATCTACATAGAGGCTGAAACCAGCTTTCCAATGCCGTGAAAATCATGAAAAACAGATAAGCGAGTCAAAAGATGTGCTTCCCAGAGTGAAAATGGAAACATCTGACTTCCAAGGCCAAAAAAGATATCAAAAATGAAAAACCAGAAAATCACACATACACCATTACATAGAACGTCAAAACAGATTTTTGACGATATCTCGTTTGCAAAAAAAGGACACCGTATGCCCAAGTTATGCCCGTTTCCGTGAAAGTGCTCTGAAAATGTCTGATTTGGCCATGTGAAGCCCTCAGAGGCTAAAAAAATAAGCCCCTAGTCGCCTGAGCGGACCAAGGGGCTGAAGTGCATGGTCTGGCAGCGGAGCCCCAAGTCATCCATATGACTAGGGCAGGGGTTGGAACTCTGACCGGGGGTTGGGCACATAGCGCCCGGTCCCCCATATGGTCGGTGGCTCTGCGCAGAGGCCCACGGGGGTTGGCGGAAGACTGAGCAGTAGGGTGGTGGCAATTGCTAGTGGTGACAGTTTGGTGGTGGTCGCCCTGTGGCTGCTGGGTGGCCGGTTCCATTTGTGTTGGCTGCGCAAACCCTACGCCAAAAATTTTGATTCTTTTAATATTTTTTGATTTTTTTACGATATTTGTGCATCGGAATGCATGCCTGGGGGTCGTACGGCCCTCAGGTGGAAAATTTTTGCCTCTCCAGACGATTTTGCCAAAACTAGACAAATTTTATATGGAAATAGGGGTTTTTGGGTGCTGTGAATCCAACGGCAAGGTCCATTTGGGCCCAAAGTGCTCCAAAAATTAGGTGACCCCCAGATCTATCAGAAAAATCACTGAGCTTGAAACCCTCGCAGATCTGGCAAACGGTGATGAAAATGAATAAAAGAAAAGTCATTTCTGACTTTTTCCAGCACTCTGAATCCAAAAAAAAACCTCAATCTGATCCAAGATGCTACATAAAGATGCTCAAGGAATGAAACCCTTGAGGGACCTCGAACAAGCTTTGCACTGTATTCCTCCAAAAAAGTTGAGAAGGGGCTGCAAATCAAGGCTTTCATACCATGTTAGAAACCAAGATCTGATTGCAAACTAGAAAAATCACCTTCCATAGAAGAGAAAAACAAAAAAGCAGAGATTTGCAAAAGATGTGCAAATTGATATATTCGAAGTACAAAATATTACAAGAGATAATTTTCTTTATAAAAGCAAAGATGCATAACCCTAATCTTATCTTGAGCAACAAGATAGCTCAATAAGATAAAGATAAGAACCTATAACTTAGGAATTAAATATGCCTAGGTAAACTTATGCTAAAGTGTAATTAAATATTAATTACACCAACACCCAACCCAAAAAAAATAGATTAGAAAAATTTAGATGAAACATAAAAATATCATTTTTTTAGCTTTGACTAGTATTCTTAGTTTAGGATTAGTATAAATCTAAACCATATATCTCCCTTGTTTTAGGTAGCTAGATCAATAATGGATCTATAGATAAATATTTAGTCACAAATCCCTTTAGATATATTCAATGCTAGTTGCTTATAAAACCATAAACATAGTAAAATAAATAATGTAATATTCTTCTAATGTTCTTTATTCAGTTAACTAAGTGATTTTCTATTTTAACTAAAGTGAGCTATTATTAGATCATTATGTCTCATCACATGTGATGTTCACACTTGTCCTGATATAATCCCTTTACCATTTAGGGTTTCTCCTATATAGCACTCAACCTTCATTGTATTATCTCTCTTTTGCTCTCTCAAGCTTTCATATCATTTGATAGTCTCTTACTTCTATAGCTTTTTCTTGTTGAAGAAGATAGAAATTCTTTGTTTGCAAATCTCTCGCATGGAAGGTGTATTTTTTCATTATTTGATCCTGTGGTTCTTGGTTTGTGGTTTTTCATAATTTTAACATGGTATCAGACCATGGATTCAGCAAACCCCTTCTCAATTTATGATATTTTTTCTTCAATAAGGGTTATAGGCTTCAGATCTGAAATCCCCTTTGCTCTTTTACAAAATTTGGTGCAATCTAGTATCAAAACAAAATCTTCCATTGGATTCAAATTTGTCAAGAAAGTCAAATTTTCCTTTTTTTTACTTGATTTAGACTCTAGACATTAGACTTGCAAGGGTTTGAAGCAATTATTTTTTCCAGATCTAGAGGGTAGCTGCAATTTTAGAGTATTTTGGGTTGAAAAGAACCTCACAATTGCATTCAAGAGGCTGATTCCATGAATTTTGATATATAATTCAACCTATTTCCATGTCGAGAGCTTTTGAGGCAACTCCCCAACACACATATCAAGGTAAATATTTTTTAAAAAATAATAATAATTTTTCTTGCAAAAAATTTCTAAAAATTCAAATTGAAAAAACATTATTAAATCCCCTTGTTGGGGTTGTGAGTTGATTTGGATTTCTTTTTAAAACTTATATTTTAAAAAAATGCATGGGATGGTACCCAAGGGTACCTGCTCTCATGTCGCGGCAGGGTTGGTAGGTCCTCAAGCCCCACCCCCATGTGGGGAGGGTACTCGTTGGGGGTACCACCCCACTGCCCTTTAATTTTTTTCAAAATGACTTTAAAAAATTATTTTTATATATTTTTTTACAAAAAAAAAGGAAGTTTATTTTACTATTTTTAAAACTTAAAATAAAAACAATATTTTTTTATATTTTGTTTTACAAAAGAATATAATAGTTTATTTTACTATTTTTTTAAACTTAAAATAAAAAACAATAGATTTTTGCAATATATTTTTTTGCAAAATAAATCCACATACAATGTACTAAGAGGAGTTTTTTCTAGCACCTCTAAAATTGGCAAACCTCAATTTTTGGTGATTTTTGCTAAATTTGGAGTGGATGCTTTTTTTTCCCTACTCAGCGCCTCTCCGTTGGGCTTTTTAGTTTTGCAACCTATCTTCCAGAGGCTATATCTTAGCCATATGGTGGTCTTTTCGAGTGCAATTTTATTTTTTAATGGGTTATAATTTCAGGATCTTCGTAGTGTTGCAGGTGGTTTTCAATTGAAACTTTTGGTTTTTCCATAATTTTGTGTTCTCAATGCTATTGTTGTTTAGTTATCATTTTGGAGACTTTCACGGGCCATATCTTCTACATCCAAACTCTTTTTTGGTGTTGTTTCTTTTTAAGTGCAATTTTTTTCATGTACTTCATCATGGGGTATGTGCAGGATCATCATGGAAAAAATAGGCCCTTAAGTGGCAAAAAATTCAGAAAAATCAGAGTTAGGCAACTTGACAAAAAAATTTGAATAATCTATTTATATTATTTGAAAAATATGTAAGAATAGAATTTGTAGCAAATTGAATGTAGTTTGTAAACTACTAGGTTTGTTTAAAAAAAATAAAAATCTATTTGGTGAATATTTGAAATTTCAATGTGCAGTAGTACTTAAATTTCTAGGAAAAAATAAGAAGTAGGTGTCTGTCTAACCACCCTAACCACAATAAAATAATAATATTTTTTTATAATACTTTATATATAAGTAGAGGAATCATGTCCCGATGTGATGCATATTTTTTTGCATTTTTTTTCCAAGTTAATAATTAATTATATTTCTTTTATTACAACCTTTAAAAAATATAAAAACTCATATGTCTGACCACCTTAACTTGGTCAAAACTTCATGAAATTCAAATCTTCCTTTTTTAATCCTATAGTATGCAAAACATAGAATGTGACACATATTTTGGATTCAAAACATGTGATACCATTTGAAAGCTATAGATGTTTTTCAATCAGCCTATCAATCAGGACTTTAATCATAATTCAAATAGAAAATGAATAATAATTACTTATTAAATTCAAAGTAAAGCATAATTTATATTGGTCAAAAGCTAAGAATCTCCTTTAAAAACCCTTTTCGTTTCATCAATTTTGGTTTTAAAAAAAGTCGTCAGCCACATACCCATCATATTACCACTTTTTGGCCCATCATGATCCTGCACATACCTCATGGTGTTATCAGTTTCCTCATTTTATTTTAGAGTTCAATTGTATTTTCAACATGTAGTCCTTTTTTGGACATTATGGGCTCCCATTGTAGACATATTTTTATGCATATTCTATGTTGTAGATGCACCAACATTAAGTGTCATTATGGTGTATAATTTTTGGGGAATTTACACATCCTTTTGTGCCTTTTATACTTGCACTATGATATAAAGTGTTATGGGAGGGTTGATGTTTCCCTTTGGTTTTCCATATCATACCTTTGTCAAGTGAGTGTCCCTTCAACAATAGTAGTGGATCCTATTGATTCTTGCCTCATGTGTGTGTGTGCCTTAGTTTGCACACCCTTTTATTCGTAGGTTGTTTCTCCTAAATGCACTTTTTGGTTTCACATAGTTTCAATGTACCTATCTTGGCTCTCCCTTTCAGCATTATGGAGGGATTCTACTGTTGGTGCTAATGCTTCCTTAGTTTCACAGTTTGAGTGATCTAAGTATCTAGTTCTTGTTCCTATGTACTTTCAGATTTAGTGTACATCAGTGATTGGTTAACTTGCATTTCAATGAGATGGATCATTTACCATATGGACACTCTTGCAATCCTATTTCTAGAGGTTCTCAATTTCATCAAGCTATAGCAATCATCATTTCACAAAAGTGTACAACTTCTTCATTCTTCAGTGATGTTCTATATGTTCCTCTTGTTTGGGGAATTATTTTGGTTGGAAGCTTCATAGTCTTTCACCTTGATTTGGAGGATTTTTCAGTCCTCCATTCATCTTTCTCTCTTTTGGAGAGGAATTTTGCCCATGAGTTTTTCTCCTTTTCTCCAATTTTGAGAGATCCTTTGTTTGTACATGGGTACCTTGTGCTAGGACTTGTTTTTTGGGACCCATCATGCAATTTTTGTGGGTTTTTAGCTACTCCCTAAGTTCATCTTAAGGGTTTGTTAGAGTAATCATACATTAGCTAATGATTAATTAATCTTTAATTAATTATTAGTCTAATTTATTCTCATGCACTTAAGCTAAGCTTAGGATTTCTTTATTGAACAGTTAACTAAGTGTTTTTCTATGTTAACTAAAGTGGGCTATTATTAGATCATTTTGTTTCATCACATGTGATGTTGATACTTGTCTTGATCTAATACCTTTACCATTTAGGGTTGCTCCTATATAGCACTCAACCCTCATTGTATTATCTCTCTTATTCTCTCTCGAGCTTTCATATCATTTAATAGTCTAGATTGCATGTGTAGCCTTTTCTTGTTGAGGAATATAGCAATTATTTATTTTTAGATCTCTTGCATGGAAGGTGTCTTTTTTTTATTGTTTGATCTTATGGCTCGTGGTTTGTGGTTTTTCACAATTATAATATGAATGTCATGCCAAAAGAGGGAATTTTTAATGAATAGGCTGAAGCAGTTAATAGAGTGTCAAGTTTTTAGAGATGACTCATAATGGCACACATTTTGGGACTGCAACCTAGCCATTAAATCATCTTGAGAATAAAGCTCCAAGGAATTCTATCATAAACTTTATCAAAGTATAGCTTAATTAGTAGTGCATTTTGAATTGATTGTTGAGCCCATTATCTAGCTTCCCAAGAAAAAAATCAAGTTATCAACAATAAATCCTCTCCAAGGAACCTTATTTTTTGGGCCTAACAATCTCTTTCATGACTAGTCTGATCCTTGTAGCTAAGAATTTACTAGTGATTTTATAAGATGTATCTTCATTATTACCTTTTAGAAGAAGATTAACTAGACCTTTTTTAATATTAGACCCTAACAAAATTTGCTTTAGAGCCTCCAAGTATAAAATATAACACTATTCCTTAAAATATTGATACATTTATTGGTAGAACTCTACTAAGAGCCCATCAATCCTAGGACTTTTTTCATGTGACATTTAAAATACATTAGGTTCTAAGTCTTCAATAGATAGATCATAGTCTAGAAAAATAGCTATATATTTAGTTCCACATTTTTGGGTATGTGGTCTTTAATTATATTTTCTAATGTTGATTATGTATCCTACCAATGAGAATCCTCTCTAAAAATATTTTCATAAAAAACTCGGAACATATATTTTATCTTTTAAATTCATATAACATGACCATTTTCATCTTGAATTGCTTCAATACACTCCTTATTATGTTTATGGAATACAAATTTGAAGAAGTATTTGGAACCTTTATTAACATCCTTAATATAATGTAATCTATTTTTTATTTTATCTCCTTGACCCCTATTTAGGTCAAGTTTATGAAGCTAGGATTATATATAGTAGTTATAGAAGTTTGAATATTGATATTATTTGGATTTGAATTAAGAAATTTTCTAGCATATTCTAGCTTCTTTTGAAGGGATTTTCTTTATTATTTTGCTAAGAAAATATTTTATTAGAAGTGTAAGAATTCAACACAATGTGTAATAGCATAGTGGACCCATTCTTTAGGCTTGGGAATAGATTTCCAAATTCCTACTAGCATAACATTTAAGAAGGATTTTCTAGGTATGATGCATTAAACTTATAAGGCAACTGAGAATCTACTCTAATTTTTCAAACCCTGAGATAGACCAAATAATTGGAAAATGATCTGAGTGTTGGAGAATGCCACGATCAAAGAAAGCATGAAACAACTTCCACAAGTGAATAAAATATTCAAAAAAGTGTCTATGAAATATGAAATGAAGAGTGTATAATAAAATGATCAAGCCTTGCATATATAGGCAAGGATGAAGAGGTAGGAAGGTAGGACTGAATGACTGACTATCCCTCCAAAGTTGGGACACTTGTGAGATCACTTGACAAGTGAGTGAGAAAGTGTCAATAAGTGTCTCAAGTCATGAGCACAGATGTCTCAATGCTATGAAGTGAGACAAAAGAAAAAATAATTTGAAATAAACTTAAGCTAGGTGTGAATAGGTAAATCCAAGAAAAAATTTAGTGGTGAATCTTCGCCAATTGGTGAATTTTAGATATTAGTCAAGTTAAAGTTGGTGAATTAATTGCACCCAATAGGGTGGCCAAATCGCCCAAATTTTATGAATTATCAATCCAATGCATGTCCATTCACCATCAATTTTTTTATGACACATATTTAAGTAATAAATTTTCCATAACAAATTACGTGTTTCAAATGGACCGATTAATATTTTCACCAATGAATCCCAAAAGAATGTAATAAAGCACCTACATATTCACCAATACTAGTAAACAATATTGTATCAAGACCCATTTTTCCAATTAAAATTTACAAATAGTTGCTTATGAGGACTCATTAAACCAATAACATTTTAAAAAAATTACATTTGAGGTCACATTTTTCCAATTATCATGACACCTCAATGCTAATCATAGGGCCATAATCGCCTTGAAAATTACAACATATCATTGTATAATCACGTGGGATTCGCCAAATTTTTAATATACCATTTTAAAATCCTGTAGAATTCACCAAATATGGATTGATATAAATACAATTGAAATTGTCATTTATTCTTACACATTTTGTTCAGTTCTGAAATTGTGAGCTCTCAATTCAAAAATTGGACTTGGAACTTAAAAATCCCGCAGAATTCACCAAATATGGACTGATATAAATACAATTGAAATTGTAATTTATTCTTACACATTTTGTTCAGTTATGAATTTGTGAGCTCTCAATTCAGAAGTTGGACTTGGAATCTTGAAGTTGATCATAGGCAAGTTACAAAATTACAACATAGGCATTCTTGCATTCATGAATAACAAGTCAGTAAAAACCTAAACTTAAAGGTGAGTGATCATTTATTCATAGTGTTATAAGATTTATTTATCTCTTTTCCATTCTTGCTTCAATCTTAAAGATGATATTAAGTAGGGAATGGGATCTATATTCTCTATCCTTCTTAAATAAGAAGACATTTTTTTCCAGCTCTTATTTTAAGTGAGAGATCAATATGTTGAGTAGCAAGTGCAACAAGGGTAAGACTCCTCAAGGTGGTGAAGGGACTGGGAGGCCATCAAAATGCCCAAAATGTAGAGGTACTATACAGTCTTACTTTGGAATTAGCAATGCTTTTGACCCATCAGATCAAGATGGAGCTACATCATCAACTCTTCCACCAAATATTAATGAATAAGAAATTCATAATACCTCACCACCATCGAAAGGTCAAGGTGAGATTGTCATTGAGCTAAATGAGTCAACTGAGGATGGAAATACCGTAGAAGATGTTCCAAGGGATACCCTGGTTAGCCAAAATGAGATAATTGACTTAGATCAGGATGATGTTGGTAGCAAGAAAAGAAAAGGAAAATCAAAAGTGGGGTGTGAGTGGGAAATGACAGAATTTTCAACTTGGTTGGTTGTCAAAGTACCCATTCATTGTACCAGTGGGGAAAGCAAACAAAGATGAAACTACAACAAAATGCATGTGTAAAAGAGACAAGAATTTTAGCTAAAGCTTGACACTATAGAAAAGCATATCGGTAAATTTTATGAAAAACAAATCATGGATAGAAAGGAACAATCAGTCATATGATGGAAATCAAAGGAAGAATTTCTTCATGTTAAGTATGCTACAAAATATGAAGGGAATAAGAAAAGAATGCTAAATCCTGTTGCATGTCAAGGTACAATTGAGGCTCAATTTGGAAAAGCAATGGAAGGAGCACATTTGTCAAAAACTGTTCAAATGAGTGTTATTTTTCATATTTTGTCCAAAGGGTGTCCTATGATAGACTACCCAAAATATTTTAATTTATTATCCTTTTTGGGTGTTCCTCACTTTCCTAGCTCGCATTGGTCAGTGAACGTTGGATGGGAATGGGAAAATTATCTTGCTATAGTGGAAAAGCAAGATTTAAAGGAGAAAGTAAAAGAGTCAAACTTCATTTCATTATCTTTAGATGAAGTTATTGTGGTAGATAATACTTCTTGGGTCTATATGCATGTGTATACTATAAAACAACATGTTCACCAAGCTCATCTTCTCTGTGTTCATAAAATGAAGGACAATTCAACATCACAAAATCTATTTGAACTAGTCAAGAAATCTTTGAATGAAATTGCAGGTATGGATGGCTTGACAATTTCCAAAAAGTTGGTGTGTATAGGAGCTAATGGAGCTGAAGTGATGCAAGGTCATAGGAGCGGTGTTTGCACAAAGTTACAAACTAATTTTGCACCATGCATACTTAGCATTCACTGCATGGCCCACAAAATTAATTTAGCATTCAAAATTGCAAGCAAGTTTCCTCCAATATCAAAAGTTGATAATCTAGTTTGCAAGCTCTACGCATACTTCTACCAAAGTTTCAAATGTTTCATGGAATTTCAAAATTTTGTTGAGGGAATAACAAAATGAAACAATCTTCTCAAGGATGTTGATACCAAATGGATCTCCCTACAAGGACTAAGTGCAACAAGTTCTTTCAAAATATCAATCCTTCATTGGAGTAATGTACGAGCATCGCAACAAAGTAGACAAAGCTCTAGACCTCTTACATAGGTTAAGCAATATAGAGACACTCTTGACTTTAGCTAATCTTCTCCCCATGTTGGATGAAATGAACAATCTTGTGAAGAAAGACCAAGATAGAACTATGTATATTTATGAATATTCCAAACTATGTAGACATACATGCATGGCCTTTGATCATCTATATCTAGAACTAACAGAAGAAAACCCAAATTATTTTATGTGGCAAAAAATTACTGATTTGAATAAGCTTGCTAATTATTTACAGTTTAAAGCAAGAAGGAACTTATGTATCTGTGTATGCGGATTTGAGATACCAATGTACCATTATAAGACAACCAAGTGCTCTATCAAAAAAGTACCTATTAGAAAGGATGATTGTAACAACATTGTTAAATTTGTTAGCGATAATTTGAAAGAAATCAAACAAAATGTCTTTCCTTAGTCTTAGTGATAGGTCTCCTTAGGAAGAGGTTTTATGAAAATTTTTGCTACATGCTCCTTGGTTTCCACATATTCCAACTTCACCTCTTTGTCTGCAAACTCCTCTCTCAAGAAATGATACTTAATTGCAATATTAAATTTTTCCTTGAGTGCATTACATGATTCTTGGAAATGTTTATAGCACTATTATTATTATAAAGAATGGGAATAGGTTCATCAAACTCATTCTTCACCTCCTTCGAATTTTGCATCATCCATAATAGATGGGTGCAACATGAAGCTGCTACAATGTATTTTTCCTCTACTATGGATAAAGATATTGAATCCTACTTCTTGCTTAACTAGGATACAAGACTGTCACCAAGAGAGAAAGCTCCACCACTTGTACTCTTTCGGTATTTATGCTTCCTACCCAATTTTACATCTGTGTATGCAGTTAGTGTGAAGTTTCAGTCTTAGGATACCGTAAACTAAAATCTATTGTAGCCTTCAAATATATGAATAACCTTTTTACTACATTGACATGATTTTCCTTATTTGCTTTCTAAAATCTGGCTACCATTCCAATTTCTTACATTATATCTAGTTTTGATACAGTCACATACAAAAAACTACCAATCATGGGCCTATATAAAGTCTAGTTTTTTGGATTAGATTCATCATCCTTACTCAACTTACACACGATAACCATAGGTGTACTCACTAGTAAATACATGAACTTTCATCTTAAACTTGCTTAACATTTATTTAATGTACTTGTTTTGAGAAATTAATATGACAAGTTATCTAATTGAGAAATCTATAAACCAAGAAAGAAAGACAATTAACCAAGCATTGACATTTCAAACTCACTCTGCATTGCATCCTAGAATTATTTGCGTATAGAATCATTTCTTTAGCCAAAGATAATGTCATCAACATAAAGAACAACAATCAACAATTTATCACCTTCTATTTTATGTATAAATTAAATTATTTGCATTGTCTCTTCAAAAATATTGTTGTTGTAGATATCTATCTAGTCTAGAGTACCATGCTCTAGGACCATATTGGAGTCCATAAAGCACTTTATTCAATCTTTAGACAAAATTCATATTATCTAAACATTGGAATCCTTTTGACCTTTCTCAATGTATACTTATTCTTCTAATCGACCATTTAGAAACACAAACTTTACATGTACATCTAATCTACCTTGAAGTTTGTGAATGCTGATATGGAAAAAATATATATGATTGCTTCCAACCTTGCTATCAAAGAAAATGTCTCTTCAAAATTCATTCCTTCAATCTGAGCATATCTTTTATATATAAGTTTGATCTTGTTCCAAATCACTTTTCCATCAAGTTGTTTAGTTTATTCCTAAAGACCCATTTTGTACAAATGACATTTTTATCTTTAGGCCTCAAAACTAAATCCCAAGTATTATTTTTATTAATCTAAGTCAATTATTCCTCCATAGCATCCAACCAACCTTTCTCTTTACTTGCCTTTGCATAGCAACTTGGTTCAATTTTTTATAATAATGCAAAGTGTACTAGTTCATTTTCTTTCTCAATTCTTCTTTGGGTTTGAAACCCCACTATCCTTATCTCCTATTATATGATATTCAAAGTGGTTCTTCTAAACATACCTAGTTGAAGTCTTCTTAAGTGTATTCTCAAAATCAACCTCGAAGTCTTCATCACTGCTAAAAATTGGATCTTCATTATCTTCCTCATCTATAATATCAATGGACTAAATTTGTTTATCAATACTTACATTGACACTTTAAATAATCCTCTTCATTTTTTTGTTATAGCATCAATATACCTTGCTTACCATAGAATAACCAAGAAAGATACCTTCATTAGATTTAGAATCAAACTTACCTAAATGTTCTTCATCCCTTTTGATGTAGCACTTGCTTCCAAATATCATGAGATTTCTAACTATGTATTCGGTCTTCCTTTCTATAGTAGCAGTTGTTGGTATAATTTGAGCTTTGTTAAAAATATACACTCTATTTTGAACTAATTCTCTTCAATAAATGTCTAAAAAAATTGCTTGACTTAATATTATTCTAGTCATATTCTTGTATAGTCTGGTTCTTCCTCTCAACTACTCCATTCTAGCATTGAGTTCTAGGAGTAGAAAACTATCTCTAGATCCCATGCAACTCACAAAATTCATCATACCTATCAAAAATTAATTATTCATCTCTATTTGATCTTAGACACTTGATTGTTCTTCTTATTCCATTTTCAAACATGACCTTAAATGCTTTAAACTTCTCAAAATATTTTGATTTATCTTTTAGAAAAGTAATCTTAGTCATTCTAGAATAATCATCAAAAGCATCATATAATACCTATCACCTTGTAAGCTCTTTGTCCTCATTGATCTACATAGATCAGTATGAATCAAATCTAATGGCTTTTTTATAGAATATTCCTTAGTAGGAAATCTAGTTCTTGTCTAATTTCCTTCATGGCATGGTTTCCAACTAGTAGAATGAGGCTTTAAAATCTTTGGCATGTCCCTTACAATTCCATTTGAATTGATCCTCACAAGATCATGAAAATTGATGTGTCCTAGAATCTTATATGCTAAAACCAACTTTCTTCTCTGTGTATTACAAAGAAACTATATCCATTTACCTCACTAAGATGATATACATCACTATCAATCCAACTTCCTTTTACAAAAATCTCTCCAGTACTAATCTTTTTTTATTTCACAACCTTTAACACTAATTGAAAGCCACACATTTGACTTACACATAAAATATTATGTTTCAATCCTTCCACATATAGAACATCATGATTTTTTTTCTTTCCACCATAAAAACTCAAAATACCCTTACAAGTAATCTTAGCAACAAAGTTATTACCACTTAGTATTACAGGCCCCCATCAAACTTCTTGAAGTGCATGAACTTACTCTTGCCCCAATAATATGACTTGAGCATCCACTATCAATGATCCATAGCTTCTTCTCTTTTAAGCATGTAGAGTAGTCTTATCCACCATGTATCTCTTTGATCTTTTATCCTTTGGTTTATTCTTCCACACTTTAGTGCTGCCACAATAGTGGTTTACAATTTTTAGGAGATCTTGATTTTCATTGAAATCACATATTTTAAGAAAATATAATAATTTAAGCCTTGGAAAGTTCCATTTAAAGAATTATGATTGAAGATGGTTTGATCAAACCACCTTAGACCAAGCCCCCTTGGATAGAAGCCCACTAGTTTTAAACCATACCTATAACAGAGTCTCCTTTACACCTATCAAAATACTGATAAAAAACCACTTTTGCTTTACTTTTTGGGGGAACAAATTAATTCATTTAAAATTTATTTATTTTAATTATATAGACCTTATTATAAGCTTCTAGAAAAGTATAATTTTAATTAAATTTAATTTGATTATTATATTTATTTTTTATTTCTTGTGAATGTAGGTTTTTCACAAAAAATCAAGTTCTATATTCTGCACATGTGGAAAAATAGAAGATTATCAAAAAAAATTTTAAAAATATGAATGCACCAGATATTGAAGTCCTTGATCCAACAAAAAAAAAATTGAATTTCAATACATATAAAAAAATTTACGCCTTATACGGTTGCGCTATGTCTGAATTGTAATTGGTTTGACTTCAAAACTTGATTAAAGAAAAAATATTTAATAAAAAACTATCGGGCGGGTGCATGGAGATGGGTAGCAAATTTGTGGCCACTTTCAAAAAAAGGTTTTGAAAATCTATAACGCAAACATGCTATAATGCGAGCACGTTATAACGCACTCGCGTTATAGCTTTGTGTGCCAAGCCTGAGGCTCGGCCACAACAAGCCCATAACGTGAGTGCGTTATAACGCGCTCGCGTTATTACATGTTAAAAGATAAAAAAATGAAACTCATTCATTCTTGCTAAAATGTTCATGTCTATAATTCTTCAAAATGTGCTCGCGTTATGAGAAAGTTGGTTCTTTTATAGATTTATTTTGTCTCTTTGTCTATACTCACTCCCACTCTCTCCCACTCTTGCCCACCCTTAGCCACCCTCTCTCCTACCCTCTCTCACTCTCTCTTACTCTCTCCCACTCTCTCATACCCTCTCCCAACCTCTCCCACTCTCTCCAAATCTCTTCCACCCTCTCTCCCACCCTCTCTCCCACTCTATCCCACCCTCTCCCACTCTCTTCCTCCCTGCCTATCTCCCTCTCCCACTCTTTCCCACTCTCTCCCACCCTCTTATGCTCTCTCTCACTCCCTCTTACTCTCTCACTCCCTCTCCCACTCTCTTCCTCCCTCCCCCACTCTCTCC